>CAIGRP010001458.1:32232-55841 GCA_903798385.1 Fraxinus cuspidata
GGGGGGGGGGGGGGGGGGGGGGGGGGGGGGGGGGGGGGGGGGGGGGGGGGGGGGTGATGAGGAATGCTTCAAACATAATTATAAGGTCACTTAGTTTGAGAGCATCACTATACATTTCTTTGAATGCATACCATGGATAATCTGAAAGGACAAAATTTGGGCTTCCCTCTTCTGCCATATTTTAAAAGATGAGCGCCCTTCTTTAATGCAACAATTGCCTGTGCAAGGCAGTGGACAATGTAAGAACTACAAA
Source organism: Fraxinus cuspidata (assembly GCA_903798385.1). Classification (NCBI taxonomy): domain Eukaryota; kingdom Viridiplantae; phylum Streptophyta; class Magnoliopsida; order Lamiales; family Oleaceae; genus Fraxinus; species Fraxinus cuspidata. The sequence continues at coordinate 32,486 of CAIGRP010001458.1, forward strand.
GCATTTTCTAATAATAAAAAGTGAACAGTAATACTAGTCCAAGCAGTAAATGGTAGAAAGGATCATTTTTAATCAATTCGGTAGATTGAAACATGAATATATGAATCTAAACAGAATTTGGGATATGATACTCCGTAATTTCAATCAATATAACATATGTAATTTAGTTGTTCAATTCGTGAATATGAAAAACTTAATTAACTTATCTTTTGTCAGCTTAGCAATTGAGATAAGCCCATGTTCGAACCACATTGAAATTTTCATTCTCATTATTTTACTCATTTTCAACCACACATTATTCAATAAAATAATATTTTCTATCACATCAATAAATTTTCCTTCTTTTTCAACCACACATTCTCCATCAATCTACTATTCCAAGATACATTATTCCAAAATAATGTGGCTCAAACACACCCACTATATACTAACCTCGCAGACAAAAATGTCATGTGAATCAAAAAAATAAAAGGGAAAAAGATAAAAACTAGAAAAAGAAAGCCTGAAAATCTGTTATCAGAAAGTGATGCAGAATTAAATTTCACACAAAATCCTGGTCAGATCGAATTTATTAACAAAAGCCCACATATCAATTTTAAGATTTTCAGTTAAAAATGCTTGGATTATGGTTATGTTAGAATCTCTTGATGCTGAATTTTTTTTTCCTTTTATCTGAACTCATTTTTTTTACAAATTCCATAATCAAAAGTTAAATTCCATGACAACATTACAGAATAATATCCCTCTAAATCCTTGTGTATCCTGCTATAACTTTGAAAAAGACACAAAGAATGCAATCATCTCAACCAATTAAGAAAGAAATATACACAGAATTAAATTTTAATTTAACATTAGAACTGTTGCAAAATTTTCCTAGTAACTATAACATCAGAAAGAATTATAAGCACATCTGACTCTGACCCCAAGTTGGGTTTTTTTTTTTTTTTTCTCTGTTCATTTTGAGAAGAGAAATTGTTCTCCCCTCAGTACAAGTAATTCCACTCATCTGAAATTCTCCATGAAATTCGACCCATGCCAATGAAAAATTCATGATAGTTTTTACACTAAAAATCATACTAAATGAAGTTGATTTTTGTACATGGGTTAAAAGTTAAACCTGTTCAACTGCTCTATCAGAGCCAGAGGGGATTAATGCCAACAATTCTTCACCCATTTTCCAGCAATTATCAGGCAAGTACACGAACACGAAGTATATATTATCTCAAGAAGAATAGAGAGAGAGAGAGACAGAGAGAGAGAGAGAGAGAGAAGGTTTGGTTTCCTTATGAGGGAACCTTTCAGAACAGAAGAGAATGTACGAAAACAAAGAATAAAATTTCAAAGCTTACAAGTTATAGTGCAGCAAAGAGAGAGAGAGAGAGAGAGAGAGAGAGAAGAAATGGACTAGAGAATTCATTGATATTCTTTCCTTTCTTTTCTTTTCTCGTTAGGGATTCTGTATTTTTCATCATCACTTCACCAGTGTTGGATTGGCTTCGAGGGTCGTGCAGAGAGAGATTTGCGCAAGTTACATAAACACAATCGCACGTGTTCTGTTCAGCATAATACATTCATGTACTTTAATATAGGAAATATAATCTCAATCTCGCATGATTATTATGTCATTTTCAACAGGAGTTGGATGTTTCTTTTTGTTCCTTTTCATGCTAACACAACCCGTCTGAGACCAATTTTCCATATAAGACATATTTTGAAATAATAAATTGATGAAAATTATGCGATTAAAAAATAAAGAAAATTTTTGAATTTATGTGTAATATTATTTTATTGAAAAAATGTATAACTAAAAAAAGATAGAAAAAACGTATTTTGAAAATAATGAGAATCAAGTAAGTGCTAAATCCCAATTTGACAACCATTTTTTTAAAGAATAAATTTTTGAATAGTAATTTTTCAAAGAATGTATTTTTAAAAAGTAAAAAAAAAAAATTTAAATTTATGTGAGGAAATATTTTATTGTGAAGATTCGTAATTGAAATAATTATGAGGGAAAAAAAGAATTTTGAAAGAATGATTATGAGTAGATAGGCTCTGTTTGAGCTATCTTATTTTTTTCATTCTTCTACTCATTTTCAACCACATATTTTTTAATAAAATAATATTTTACATTACATCAACAATTTTACATTCTTTTTTAACCACATATTCTCCATCACATCAAATAAAAAGAATACATTATTTGAAAAAAAATGTGCACCAAATAAGGGCTAAAATTACATATGTACAATGGAAATGGGAGTTGTTCGATTCGGCTGAGTTCAACTCGGCTCAATTAATTTAATGTTAAAATTAAGTCGAATCGAATCCAATCAAATCAATAGATATTTGCATGTGATAATCAAATAAATCTAATTAGTAGTAGTAATTTTAAGGATAAAACACAAAATAATTCCTTAAAAGTTTTTGTTTATTTCTTTTAAAGTTAGAACGTACGGAGGTCAAATGATTTATTCTACTTTCTTTTTGTGTGGGGCCTAATTTGCTAATGAAAAGGGGACACTAGTTACTTACAAAGTGAGATTGGGGCAGTAACTAATGAAAAGGGATGGTAGATTCTAACCGGTGAAGTCTTTTGTTTTTTTTTTTGGTAAAAATTGCAATTTTGGTCTTCGACTTATTATCTCAATAGCAAATTAGTCATAACTTTCACAACGGAACAAATTGGTTTCCAACATAATTATAGCTGCACAATCAAATTTCAATAATATTAATCTAGATCTCTATTAAAACGACGTCGAGTAGCCAGCTATGTCCAAATTTATGATGACAACTTTGACTTGTGTCCATACATTTGATATGATACATATCGCCCATTTGACATAGTTTTTACTTTTTGCTTTTACTTCTTATAGAAGAGTTTTTGGAGAAAAACACCTTAATTTTGTTTGAAAATTAAGTTTTAAAGCATTTATGGGATGTATTTCCTATTCAAAAAGTATTTTTAAATGAAGTCACATTAAATCAACTTCCTCTAAAAACTTTTCTAACTAAAAGAAGCACTTTTATAAAATTAGTCAAATCGGTGATGTGATCCATGATACGAGGGCAAGTTCGGGTAAGAATCCATTGATCGTTGAGAAGGTCGCAAGCGAAGCAGTCAAAGAAGCAATGAGACTCGCTCAAGCCACGGTGTACGAAACATTGATCACGACAAACAAAGGGACAAGTTTCATGTTGGGCATGGGAGATGAAATGAAGTGGAAAATTTTGATTTAAGCAATGGACACAGAAGGTGGAAAGAACAATCATGCGACCGCATAGTTGTTTGAGGCATGCGACTATCGAAACTGCAGATGAGGAATTTAGTTAGTCTATGCGACTGCATAGATTTACACTATGCAGTTGCATAGTATATTTTCGACCTCGAATTTTTCAAATTTCGTGCAATCTTCTTTTTTAGCTAAAACTCGTGTAATGTATATATATATATAATTTTTTTTTTTATGTATTTTAAGGCTTAGTTGCATTTTTAAATAGGATTTATGTGTTCCATATAAATGAGACTCATTTCATTCATTGTAAACAAAGAATTATTGAGAGATTTATTGCAAGACTTATTGCTTTCTTTTTATTCTTCATTTAATTAATTCTGAACTTATCAAGAATTAAATTCTTGTGGCGTTCATCAATTTAAGTAAGATTCATAAATTTTGTGATCATGTGGTCAAGATATTGTTGGCAATTGTATTGGTTCTTTGANTTATCAAGAATTAAATTCTTGTGACGTTCATCAATTTAAGTAAGATTCATAAATTTTGTGATCATGTGGTCAAGATATTGTTGGCAATTGTATTGGTTCTTTGATTCAATAATTTATTGGATCAAGCTTTCAAATGTTGATTATTGGCTTTCTTCGATTTGATCTAATCTGTCGTAGGTTTCGTAATTTCAATTGTTATGTGGGTTCGCATCAATCAGTATCAGAGCAAGGCTCTAAAAATTAAGGTTATATCTTTTTTTTTTCTTTTGTTTGAGTTTTTGTTTGTCATTTTTCCTGTTTTTTGCGTTCTTTAATTTTTTTATTTCCAATTCATAAAATTTCAAAAAAAATTTGTATGTCAATTTAGTATCCAAATTAGTTTTTTTTTGTTGGTATCCAGTTGAATTTTTAAGTAAAAAAATTAAAATTCGGAAAACTACCAGAAGCATAAAATTTTATTTTTTTGAGTCAAAAAAAATTTCCAATTTCAAAAGTATCCAATTCTAATTCAAGAAATACTTTCTTGAATTTATCGTTAGTGTTTCATTCAAAGTTTGAATTCATACATTCTTGAATCATTTTAGACCACTTTCCTTACTCAATTATTTGTTTAGATTCCGTAAGGATTAATTTTTTGAAACATTTGCAAGAAAGTATTGAGTGAAAAAATATAGAGTGGTGAAACTAATATAGTGAAAAAAGCAAATTAAGTTATACACGAGTGTACACACGTGAGGCAAATATAAAACTAGATTTAGGATGTCTAACATGGACGATTATACTTCAAGTGAGAAAAATAGTCAAGTTGTCATGACGGAGGAGGTGATACAACAATTTGAAAGGTTGTTTGGTGATATGGAGATAGAATGGACAGGTAAGAGGTGTGGATGGAGAGACAAGACACATTGCCTGCTAATTTGCATATGGAACAACCTAGAAAAGTTCCTAACACAAGGAAGTAAGATAGGCCGGATCTTAGAGTGGATTTTGCTGGTGAATATGAAGCGGATAGTGACATTAATGAGAATGTATTGATGGATGTCGAATTAGGAAGAATGAGGGATAGAAAATTAGACATAAAAGGAGGGGTAGAGATCATGTTGGAGATGGTATTGATAGAAGTATGACAAATATGAAAATGACAATTCCTTTATTCAAAAGAATGAGTGATCTAGAGGCATACTTGGAGTGGAAAAAGAAAGTAAAGTTTGATATTTGATTGCCACAACTACTCGGAGAAAAAGAAGGTAAAAATTACAGTGCTTGAATTTACCGATTATGCTATCATTTGGTGGGATCAAGTAGTAACACTTAGGAGGAGAAATCGTGAGAGACCTATTAATACATGGGAAAAATTGAATGCTATCATGTGAAAGAGGTTCATACATAATCCTTATTATATGGAGTTTCATCAAAAATTGTAAAGCATATACCAGGTAACTAAACTGTGGAGGATTATCACAAGAAGACAAAGATTGCTATCATTAGAGCAAATGTTGAGAAGGATAGGGAGGCCACCAAGCCCTATTTTTGAATGATTTGAATAGAGAGATAGCTAATGTGGTAGGATTGCAACATTATTTGGAGTTGGAAGACATGCTACGTGTAGTTATGAAAGTGAAAAGACAATTGAAGATGAAGGGGACAACTAGATATTCATCGAGTTCTTCAGGTTCTAACTCTTCTTGAAAATCCAAGTGGAATAACAAAAAGGTGATGGGCTATTTCAAAAAGTAGGACTGAGCTACCGAAGGAAGGAGGGGAAGTTGCTAGCAAAGCTACACCCAAGGTAGATTCCCAACCCTAAAAAAATCGAGATATTAAATAATTTAGGTGCTTGGGATCGGGACACATTGCTTCTCAATGTCCAAATAAAAGGGCGATGATCTTGCGCGACATAGATAAGTGGTGACTGCTAGTGACGATGAGTATGATGACATGCCTAATTGGAATAAGCTAGCGATAGTGAGAAAGTGGAGTATGCAGTGAGAGAATTGTTGGTTACATGGCGAGCTCTTAGTGCTCAAATCAAAGTAGAAAACTTGGAGCAACAAAGGGAGAACATATTTCATATGACATATCATGTCAACAATAAGGTATGTAGTATGATTATTGATGGTGGTAGTTGTACCAATGTGGCTAGCACTACACTTGTTGAAAAAGTGAGATTAACTATGCTAAAACATTTTAAACATTACAAATTGCAATTGTTAAATGAATGTGTAGAGGTTAAAGTGAATATGCGAGTGTTGATGGGTTTCTCAATATGGAGGTATCATGATGAAGTGATGTGTGATGTAGTTCCTATGCATGCTCGATATATTTTTTTGGGGAGACCATGATAATATGATAGGAAGGTGATTCATGATGTGTACAAAAATAGGTACAACTTTAGAAGGATGAGAAATCTATTACTCTTGTTCCATTGACACCACAACAAATGTATGAAGATCAAATCAAATTGAAAAGTGAAGAAAAAGATTGTGAGAAAAGGAGAACGTGATTGATCTTCCACAACAAGAGAGCAAGAGAGAAAATAGTAATGTGGCTAATTGTGAGAAAAAAAGAGTAAAACCACATGAGAGTAAAGATAAAAAGTCATATGAGAGGAGAGAAAAGCCGAAAGTGAATTTCTTTGTAAAATGGAGTGAGTTGAAGAGGGCAATAGTTGAAAACCGACATATGATCTTGTTGGTTTATAAGGACTCATTCCTCAATCTTGAGGAAGCTAATACACCCCTCCCTAGTTGGGATATTTCTTTATTGTAAGAACTCAGACTCGTTCCATGATGATTTATTTAGTGGGACCACCTATTGAATATCCACTTAATTCGAAGGATGAGCATTCAATTATGGCATGATAAATAATCAATACCTCATATATAAGTCAAATGATGGTCTAGCATGTAGTAATATTTTTCACACGAGACATGTTTTTTTTACATATATTAATCATTTAATATTTTTATGAGAGTAATAAATCATTTGTCACATGCATTCATAGGCAATCAATTACTAGTTAATGATATTCTATTATGCTGCAAGAAATTAATTTAGTATGATAGACAATTAAGGTGCATTGTTGGTGATTTGAGGCATGAGGATCTATATTTCAATCTTCAAGGCCTTAACCATTTTGGTTTGAATCTATGGATTATGTTGGGAACCAATTTAGTATCCTCTACTACTTCTACTACACGTTTTGATATGATTTATGGTTTAAATCTGTCAACTTTGTTTAGTTTAATTCTTTTAACTATTATTGTAAGTGGTAGCTTAGATGGAAAGTACGAGATTGAATTATATGCATCTCAAGGTAGCAAAAGGAAGATGCGTAAAGAATTTGATAGGTGATTGAGTTTGGGTGTTTAGGCAAAAAAATGGCTTGTTCGAATGCAAAGAAGGACAATATTAAATCCTAGAGGAGATGGACCATTACACGTCAATGCAAGGATTGAAATCAATGGCTACAATATGGATCTTCAAGGTAAGTTTATGATAATTTGCATTTTTTTATTTCTTATCTTTCTTTCTTTGATGCAGGTACATATTCAAGGTCGAATCATTTCGAAGAGGGATGTGATGTTGTGATCCATGATACGAGGGCAAATTTGGGCAAGGATCTATTGATCGTTGAAGAAGGACCTATGACTAGGTCGCAAGTGAAGCGGGTCAAAGAAGCAATTAGACTACTTACCCAAACCACGATAAACGAAACATAGATCACGGCAAACAAAGTGACAAGTTTCATATTGGGCATGTGAGATGAAATGAAGTGGAGAAACTTGATTCAAGTAATGACGGAGAATGTGGAAAGAACAACTATGTAATCGCGTAGTTGTTCAAGGCATACGGCCGCATGCCACTTTACTGAAACTGCAGAATAGGAGTTTAGTTGGTCTATGCGAATTTTTCAAATTTCGCGCAATTTTCTATTTTATTTAAAACTCTTGTATAGTATATTTTTGATATTTTTAAGATTTAATTCTATTTTTAAGTAGGTTTTATGAGTTCCATATAAATAAACTCATTACATTCATTGTAAACACAAAATTATTAAGAGATTTATTGCAATGCTTATTGCTTTTTTTTTGTTCTTCATTCAATTAATTCTGAACATATCAAAAATTAAATTCTTGTGTCGTTCATCAATTTAAAAAAGGTTCATAAGTTTTGTGATCACGAGATCAAAATATTGTTGGCTATTGTCTTGATTCTTTGATTCAATAATTTATTGGGTCGAACTTTCAAACATTGATTTTTGATTTTCTTGAGTTTAATCTAATTTATCTTGGGTTTTAGTAGTTTTAATTGCTACGTGAGTTCGCATCAATGGATTCAAAAGCTATTTCTGACTTTTCAAAAACTACGCCAAACGAACCCATAATTCTTCAAGGCCCACATAAATTTCCAAATTTTGGGACTCGTGAAACTTGTAAGAAATATTTTTGAGACCAATGATACAATTTTTCCTTTAGGCAAGTTGATATGAACGAACATAGTTGCACAAAATTCAGGATAACAAATGTTCAAAAATATGTTAGCTATCATGGTGAAATTCTAATTAAGAATTATATGAGATGATATAAGTTCGTGTGTAAAAGGATCTTTAATATTTTCTAGTCAAAAATCAAATTATTTTGAATTGTTTGTCGTTTTGTAAATGGAACGTTTTTTATAACATTTTACGAGATACTTTATTCCCCACAATTCCAATTGTGAACACATAACATGTACAAGTCTTTTGCTCTATCTAGTCGTGTGACGTGAAAGTAATTGACTAATGCCTTAATTAACAACTAATCTCCTTAATAATTCAACACAAAATCACAAAGTTAAGTTGGCTATTAAACAACAACTAACTTCCATCGCTCTACCACGTTTGTAGGACCCTTACATCTCAGCCAAAGCTAAATTGTGGGATCCCAAATTATTTGACGCTTAAAAGTATATCTTACTCATTTTCTATATTTATTTATAATTTTGTAAAACTCCTTTGCCTAAGGTCCAAAAGTTTTTTCATGATCCGCAAACGTGTATACGTTAATTATTTATATAATGGAAAGTGAAAGGACCTTTAACAGAAAAGGCTCATTTTCATACTTTTCCATAGTTGTGGATTTTAAGTTATTATACTTTCCCATATGTGAAGAAGGTAAATATTAATGCCTTCAAATTATTTTATGAATAAAAAGCTAATTCATGTCTTTATTTTTTAAGGAAAATTTAATATATGTCTAAATTTATAGACTTTAATATATTACATGATTGGTCGAATTTTTACTTGTGCCCATTATCCTATAGGAAAAAACTAGATGTACACACTTGGTATACATTAAATATGACACTCCATGTATTGTCAAGATTTGTGTCATTGATTATTTAAAATGTTGTTAAAATTAAAGTGTAAAAAATTGTACCTTATCAATAATATCAAACTTAATGTCAATAAAAATGTACATGTTATGATGTATCCTAATCAAAAGGGTTGATAAATTTTGCTTTGTGCTCATCATTTAAACAACCAATTTGAAAATCGAAAATCAAGTTGGTAGCGAAAATTTGCTGTCCTTTTAATTTTCTCATTAAGGATTTGTACAAAGAACTCCTCTGCGTTACACTATTTAAATTGCAACTCTTGAGTTGACATGACTCATAATTGATGGATCATAATAGAAATACGTTTAAGAAAAAGGATGCCCGACTATCTTTTCAACTTGTTTGTAATTGTTAATTTTCTAGAAAACAAAAACATTAAAAAATGACATTCCAACGTGTATATCAAACTTTACATAATGTATTACATAATGTCACGTGTCATTTTATTATTTGTCAGTTTAAAACAAAATCAACTTTTTAATCCAATATTTTCACTCCACATCATTTTATATAATCCGTTATGCACCATTTTTATGTACATGTATCATAATCCTTAAAAGAAAAAAAGACATGGTGCCCACAAAAATAATTAGTAATCAAATCCAAAATCGACCATGTCGTGGATAGTTCTTGGTTTTTGAACTAAAATCATAAATATGTGACTCTAGAGCTGAATTTGTCATTTTCTATAAATTATTTATTTTTTTCATCTAGACTCAATGGCCTTGACCAACAAATAGCAAGTTTGAAAGATTTAACAAGTTTGCAATGTCCAAATAGTAATAATCCATCATATTTATTTATCTGAATAATTATATCATATCACTTTCGTTCATAACCACTCTTGATCGTACTTTACGCGTTGTCACCCAACAACCCAATCTTTAGGCATTGTACGTATACCATAGCTAAAATTTGATGCTGTTATGTCAGATATTAGATACTATCTGGTAACGTATTTGTAGCGGATCAAGAAAATGTTCAAATATGTCTTTAGCTGCATATTTTATTAATTATATTTCTACTAGATAATTTATATTGTCAACTCACTATTTTCAAATACAATTTTATGGATAAAATTGAATTTGAACTGATGATTAAAATTCGAGTTTGATTCCAATAATTACGCCAAGCGGATAAAATTGAATTTGAACTGGTGATTGAAATTCGAGTTTGATTCCAATAATTACGCCAAGCCTACGGGTCTCTCTAGCTCATCATGACAACCGAGATTGTAGTACCCCTAGTTGCACTTGAACCACATTCATTTTCTTAATCATGTGTTGCTTTGACTTATTTCATCTTATTTACTTTGCTAATTTTGAGGCATTTTTACATGATTGGGGCTACTATTTTATTTCCACTTGATTTCTTATAGCAAGAGCTGTACATGCACATGCGCTCGTCTTCTTGTATTCAAAATCCAAGGCAACTTCTCTTCATATTGTATTCATATCCATAGAAAATGTGCCCTATATGTCTAGTAAACAAAACATAAGTACATGGACTTTATGGAACTCACTTAAATATTGAAAACATTGCGGGCTACCCTATAGGCTCTTGTACTGACAATAACTAGGCATGGTATTAATTGTACAAACTATACACTAGCATGTGCAATGCATATAATATTTTCTTATCGAGCATTGAGCAAGAAATGTCAAGCTACTCATTAATCTTTAGTACTTACATTGAGCTAAACATATAATTTTATAGTATAGGCATGAGAATTGGAACAAACTGCGAAAAAGGTTTGATATTTAAATTATATTTTCTCTTCAATTAATAGAATTGATCAATGGGTAAAAGCAAAATTAAATTGGGACATATCAAGATGGTTGAGGTCGAAAATTTGTCGGTATATCCAACATCAACTTCGAGTGGATTATAAGTGATCCGGTACGTTGTTTGGTCAATCTTCTACTTCATTTTATTCTCCTTTAATCTCTTATTTTGTTAAGTAGCGGAATGTCACCACTTTTTGGCTACACATTTGCCATTGGGAGACAAATTGCATAGGAAGTTTGATTGTCTGGTTGTATCCCTTGAGAAATACACAATCATCTTTGGACTTGTTGCTACTGTTGCATCTTGTCTATTGGGCAATTTTTGTAGATTTGTGTTGAGCCAACTATCGGCAGGTCATAGCCTACTCTTAACATGCCAACGAATTGGAGAGCTATTCCTCTAAATAAATAAGGTAATTTTGAGATGGAACTTCAAATTTTAATTTGATATCAAAGTTTTTCAAGATGCGTTAGAAAGTTGTGGTGTAAGATAGACTTAGAATCTCCCAAAATGAGCAATACATATAATATAACGACTTGAACATAGAAGTTCGAATCATTACAGAAGATATTTGGTAATGAAGTAATAATTAAACATGAATTGAAACTTAGCAATTTGGTGAGCAAGTATTTGCACTATAAGTTAAGGTCTCCAATTCATTTAGAATTCACAATATTTGAAGTTATTGTTGATATTCATGGTGTCGCTTATAGATTTTATTGTTCATTTTTTCATCTAATTGTGCTAGAGAAGAATTGATTGTAACAACATTATTTGATAGTGAAAGATTTAATTGGAATTCGACTTGTACATAGACACAAGCATATAGTCAAATCACATTAAATCAGGTGTTTCTTTAGTTCTTGTTTAGATTTGGTTTTTCTTCCCCCTCTTTGTTGTTAACTGAAAAGAACTTGGAGGTTGAAAAAACTATTTATCATTATTTATAATTTTAATATTCGATAAAGAAAATAAACTCTCAAATGCAGATTCAAAAGGGTGAGATTCCAACCGTTGTTTGTTGCCTGTATGGGAGGCGGGGTTTGGTCCATTTGGTATTTCTTGAACTCTTTTATTACTTTTGTAATAAAGTTCATAAAAATTTTGTCACTATTTATTTATGATTGTGAAAGTTATATATGTGTCAGATTTTTGACAACAAATAAATCCTTTCTACATGTGAAAGAATAAAATTTAAAATAATACATTTAATTTCTCTATTTTAATTTTAATTTTTTGATGAAATAGTTAACCGTTAAAAGATAAACCCTACGTAGGTTAAAATTAAAAGAAATAATCAACATACAAGGATTTTGGTTATTATTCTTAATAAGGTTGATCTTCTATAAAAATGGAATTCTAAGAGTAACTATAGTTTCAAAACCGAGAAAAGCTAAAATGAATATTTTGTTCATTTAAGATTAGTGATATTACAAATAAATTATACCAACATATAAAAATTTAGATTATTCTTCTTAATAATATTAACTTTTTAAGATAAGTACTGAAGAATCGTACTATCACGTCCCAATCGACCCAACTTCAGCCTAATATAATCATGCTAGGCCAATAATTTTACAGAATTTGTATAGTTGGAAGCTTTGTTATGGACAATCCTTCAGGACAACCCGAAATGGCCATATGAGGTAGGTCCCTTTATTTTGTCTACTAGATTTTCACACATAATATAATCAATCTAGCACGCTTGATACAAATATTGATGTTACACCGAGATGGACGTAGAAACATCAGTAAAAAATTGCTTGGATTGTCCCCGACTCACCCCCCCACCCCATCCATCCCCCCCCACAAAAAAAAGGCCAAAAAGGGGGGGTGGGGTGGGGTGGAGCAATACGATTTTTGTAAAAAGTTAACAGAATTTCATTATCATAAATTTGCATGCACGTCGCAGTTTAAAAATAGCAAAATAAAATCGATCCAATTATAAGAGATCCGGGCAAAGGAAGCAAATTTGTCTTGTTTAGTTTGAATTTCCCTAAACCACGAGCTTTGCCAAGGGCAATACAATTTTAAGGCAACCTCCATTGGTTAATTTTTTATAACTCTAATTCTTTATATGGACTTCTTGTTATTTTTAGATATTTATGACCCTTGAATTTATAATTCAATATATAAATATTTAAACATTTCTATGTACAAATCGCTTTTTTCGTCAATGAGAGAAAATGGTTTTAGCATATAAAGAATCACCTAACATATCGACTAGGTGGGTCAATTTTCACATGAGGATTTGTCACACTTCATAGCCACCTATTTTATGGGTAGACTTGAATTATAATGTCTATGTACTTTAACACAAGTCTGAGATTTATCACGTCCACATGCTTTTAGAAGATGATACAAAACATTAGGTTCCCCTAATTGACAGAAGCTAGGAGACATGCTTGGAACAAACCATCCATATGCAATGTATGTGACATAAAAAAATATGTTTCTTGTCATGTCAAAGATTTGTGAAAGCTTATAAGATAATTAGAAGAACCATCGTATTTATGAATTTCAAGTCACATCTTACCTTCTCATCTGCAAAGATAGGGATGGTAATCGGATAGAACGACCACCCCATCTCCCTCCCTGTTGGGATTTTCAAGAGGTAGATATGCTAGTAATTAAAATATTTTCATTTACTGCATTGTTCGTTTAATTTTTTTATATTTTTTATATAATTTAAAATTAAAAACATAAGAAATAAGAGTCGGGACAAAGACCATGTTCTTCATCCCCCTTTGATTTCTTGATGGGACGAGGCATGATATTTTGCCATTCCTGATAGAAGAAAATGTTTAATGAGATAAGCGATTGACTTTTATCTCATTGACGTCATTTAATATGCAATAACATATTTTAGAAACGAAACTTAAGATAATACGAGAAATTATGGTATTTCATATTTTTTTATAATATTCAACATATTAATTATTATATTTTAACATCTTAAACAAATAATTTTTAATAAGATATAACTTATATTAAAAGATTATGCCATGATAATTTAATACAGACTATTTGGTTTCGTTTGGGAGAAGGGGACGACATTCACCCTGGCTTGAGGGCGACTCGATATACGTAGTCAACCTGTTAAACAAAAAAGGGATGTCTCTACCTTGGAAGCTAAAGGCTCGGTGGGCTTAGTGTTTATCGTATATCTTGCAATTTTGGACATCTGATCTGAAGGGAAGGAAATGGGACAGCGGATGAACCCTTGCCACATGCGGTCACTTGCACAACAAATCAATGGTAGTCACTAACCTACTGTAAATAGGGGGAGGGAGTTCTATTTTCGAATAGGTAGAAATTACGGTGTCAAAAGGGGAAAATTTAGGCCCCTCGAAAGTCTAACACCACTGTATTTTCATTTTATATCTTTTATTGCAGCAGTATATTAAGATTATCATTCCATTCATTGAAATTTTAGAACTATAGTCAATGACTTGAAGCACTGTCGTCGATTTCCAACATCACTAACGATATTGTTACGTATCTTCTTGATGAGGCTCCATATCAGCACCACGTGGCAATCAACTGACAAACCAACTAGACCCACACTCCACGTCATCCTCCTACCTGATCAAGGTGAGGCCACATATAAAGTAGTCAAGGTGATGAACCACTTACACTAAGGTGCCATGTATAGGCCAACCTCCATGATCCAAGCAAGGTGTCACGCTTACTGCAGGAAGAAATCCGAGGCAGCTAGCCTCTCCATCGAGAAAAAGTATCTCCCTTCTCACCTCTTCTAAGAGATCTTTTGTACAAGATCTTTTTACGATTGATAAATGTGATATCTCTGCATTTGGTGTCTAAAAGTAAAATTGTCAATCTATGAATTGAAGATCAAACCTAGGCACTAAGGTGGCTGCTTTTTGGAAACATTAAATGTCACCCAATCTATAATAAATAAAGTAACGCCTAAGAGAGGACGCCTCGATCATCGGGATGAGGCCACGTGTCTTTCTATCTAAGAGTCGATATTTCATCTTTTCTACTATAAAATTTTATACTTAGTGTCATTTGAAGGTAATACAACTTTATAAACTAAAACTATAAACTTGCTATCATTACACCATTTATATACCTTCTCGGATCCAACATTTTTTATTTAATGGCTTACGTCTTTAGCACACCCCACACCCAATCTATCATTATCTTTGATTTATTTGATCTTCAGAGTACTCGCCGCCTTCCCACCACCGAAGAAGGGCATGTGTAACTTACGATTTATCCAAGCGTGTAGGAGAAATGTTATGTGGACGTGAGATAAATCAGAATCTGTTGGCCATGTTACATCTACAAAAATCGAGGCCAATAAATTGACGTCGTCTGTGGGACTATTGTATTGTGTTCAAATATACAACTTTCACCTCGTCAAAAGAAAGTAAGATACTTCACACCAACACATCACCTCGACAAGGAATTCACTTCCATCCTACACTGAAAGTCCAACTATTATATGGATATCTATACATGGACTTGGAGGACTATTGTTATGTCTCTTCTTGATGAGGGTCCATATCACTACCACGTGACGTCAGCTGACAAACCAGCCAGGCCCACACTCCCGTCATCCTCCTACTTGGCTGAGGTGAGATCACAATTAAGTAGTCGAGATGATGAACCACTTTCGTCGAGGTGCCGTGTAGAGGCTAACCTCCATGATCCAGGCAAGGTGTTATGCCTGTTGAGGAATAAATCCTAGGAAACTAGCCTCTTCATCGAGAGAAAGCATCTCCATCCTCACTTCTTTAAGAAATCTGTTGTACAAGATCTTTCTACGATCACTTGATGTGACATTTCTACATCAAGCACCTAAAGGTCAAATCATCAGTATATAAATCAAAGGTCGGACCTAATTACTAAGGTGGCTGCTTTTCAGAAACATTAAAAGCCACCCAACATACGATAGATGAATTGACTCCTATGCGAGGACACCTTGACCATCAAGATGATGCCACATGTCTTTTTATACAACAATCGATATTTCTACTATAAATACTCACACTTAGTGCCATTTGAAAATAATGCAACTTTATACGCTAAAATTGTAAACTTGCTTTCATTATTCTCTTTACATACCCTTTCGGATTCGACCATTTTTATTTAGTGGCTTACGTCTTTAACACGTTTTACACTTAACCTATCATATCCTTAACTGACTTGATCGTCAAAGTGCTCACGGTCGCCTCCTCCACTATCGGAGAAGATTACATGTGACTTACTATTTGTCCAAATGTGTAGAAGAAAAACTTACATGAATGTGAGAGGAACCGATATATGTTAGTCTTGTCACCCCCATAATAATCAAGGTCAACAATTATTATCATCGATAATGGATGATGAAGTGGTCGATGATCATCAATAGCAAAACTTTCGGTGATTCTGTCTAAATCGGCAATAGAAATTGATTTTAATCAAAATCGCTAACTGTCATATTGTCGATTGCTGATTATTAAAGGCCGTTTGATTTGTGATTCAACTTTCAGTTTTAAATTCATTTTCAATTTTCCATTTTGAGAGTCTATTTTAAGATTTTTAAAAATACGTTTGGCGTGTCATTTTCAAAAATTTCTACTCAAAACAAAAAAACTAGAAAACAGGTTTGGTTTAAAGTTTTAAAATTGACTTATGAGGTTTTATTAAATGAAATTTGATGTAAAAATAAAATAATTATATATAAATACATTTTTATGTAATATTACATTTTAAAATTGGTAAATCTTACAATATTTTCTCACTTAAAAGTAAAATAAAATAAATAATAAATTGAGTTTAAAATATATGAAATGAAAATAAGAATTAAAGGAGCGAATTGAGAATATTACTATCTATATTCACTTAAATATTCTTTTTTAGAATTTTTATATAACTAATCATTAAGAGCTTGAGCTATTTTTATTAATTGCTTATAATTTTTATTTTTTTAGAAGTTTTTATAATTTTATTTTTTATTTTTTTATAATTTGTTTTTCTCGAATTTTATTTTTTATTTTTAGAACTTTATATTTATATTTTTCATTTTTAAAATTTTATTTAAACGTTTGTTTTCCATATCTTAAGTATTTACAGAATTTTCACTAAAAGCATTCAAAACGTCAATAATGCATTTTGAGTTTTATATTATAAGTTTATCATTGTTTTTGAAAACACATTTTCAAAAATATCACACTAAATACGTTTCCAGTATTTTGCAAAACTAAAACTTAAAAAAAACAAACCAAACGCGCTCTAATGTTCTTGAAAATTAAAGTTGGACTTCTTAATTCCATTGTGTGATGTGCACTAATATGATTTATGGCTAATTTAATTTAAGAAAACGTCAAGTAACTTAAGATGCTAGAATTTAAGGACTTGAAAAAAGTGGTGAATAGATTTTAATGGAAAATTTTCATTCGTGATAATTATACTTCGGTAAGACTTAACATGCCGATGTGCCTAAGAAAAGGGTCGTGCCCTACTTCTAATGCACTAGTTCCTTGAATTTAAAATATCACTCTTATGTAGCAAATTACTTCAAGTTTGATTAGATTAATTTAGTAATTAACTTGTTAATTTCGCTTCTCTAGCATTAAAATAAAAACACACTCAAAATGTAAGCACAAAGGGAATGCGATTATAATACTACAAATCATGACGGAATTTCCATGCAATTATTATCCACAAATCTTTCCCTTTTCTTCCAATTGCAAGCACAAGAGAAATGTACAAACAAAAGAAGATAATTATTTTTCACTTATTTTTCTTATATTATTACAAAACACACACTTTGAAGTTTTAACTGGCCATTGGTAATTTCACTATTCAACACCATGCATCTCCCTTAACAAGCCCACAAACTCGTAGGCCTTTTTAGGATCAATATAGTTTTTGGCAACACTGTCTCTCTCCTTGCATCTATTAATCCAAGCTGCAAATTTAGGACACACTTTCTCAATCTTGAATCCCCCATATTTCTCGTACGCATAAAACCAAGTCGTTAGGCCAATGAGAATAACATCGACAAACCCAAATTCGTCGCCCCCAAAGTAGTCCTTAACCCCCATGGCTCCTTCCAGCTTCTTGAGAATATCAATGAAGTCATTCTTAGCAGCCTCAAGCTCCTCCCCTTTGCTCTTCCATATATTGCTGCCTGCATCGAACACCTGAAACATGGAAAGGACTCGACATAGTATTAGAGCACATAAACGTGATAGAACTATTTAAAAAATTGTGCACACTCGTGATAGATTATTTTCAATAGATAATTTAAATAAATAAGTTCGTTACATCTGTATCAGCTAAGTTTTTAGACTAGACCATTCAACCTATTTATGCAAAAACTAGGCATAGAGTGCATGAGTGTAAGAACGTTTTGTTCTTCGCATGGAGTAAACGAACCTTCTTGTCTATGTAATCCGCCCAAAAGCGAGCCCGAGACCTTCCATAAGAGCAAGCGGGAAGCAATTGGGGCGATGGCCATGTCTCGTCGATATAATGCACAATGTTGGTGGATTCAACGACGGGTTTCCCATTGTGAAGCAACACTGGAACTTTAGCATAAAGAGGGTTTGATTTTAACAGCAAATCACTCTTCCCTCCTAATAAGTCTTCCTCTTGAATTTCATACGACAACCCTTTCTCAGCTAGCGCAATTTTCACCCTCGTGGAAAATGGACTGACCCAGAAATCCAACAGAAGAAGCTGCTCATCAGAAGGCATCTTAATTTCTTTTTACTGAAATTTGAATTTTCTTAATTGAGTGCTGATGATTATTATTATAAGAGTAGCTGTTTATATAGTGAAAATTTGTGACTAAAGTTTGAATTTCCAATGCAATCTTGTTGGCTGCACGTTTAACAGAGCTTTGGTATAATCGTTTCTTGTTAATTGTGGAGTTGTACTTTTAGAGGATTGGCATTTTGTGTTGTCAACTTTGTGAAAGGAAAAAGATCCTTTCTTGTTCTGGCCTTCAGAAGCCCAACATGATCTATTCCTCATATGAAGGACAGAAGGAGATTCGAAACTTCTATTTAGGGCTTTCACGAGCCCAACTAAAATTTCAAAAATTACTTGTGCTTTCAACAATACATTCTAATGAACCTAAAAATAATACACTTAGCATCACTCAATACTATCTATTTATAAATCCATTCATAAATTCTTGCCTAGTGGATCATTAATCTATTTATGACACCTCTGTTTGAGGTAAACCTCATTTCTAATAAAGATGAAATAAATTTAAAATATATAAGAATTTGGATTACTCATGTATTTAAGGGTTGATCTTTTAAAATTAAACCCGTGTCTTGATAACCTACAATCAAGTAAATAAAATAGTTTGTGATGTCTCAGGTGATTCTAATCATCTTGTTATTATAACCCGTGAATCAAGATGGTCCAGAGATGTGGTAAGGAGGCTAAGGATCAATTTGACAGGATTTTAAAAAAGTCAAAAGTTGCTTTTGAATATATTTGAATAATTTTTTGAAAGCGTTTTATCATATTAGAAGAATTTTTAAAAAAAAAATTTGATTTAAACTAGTTTTTTTTTGGAAAAATTCTTCTACATGAAGCAAAAACCCTGTAAAATGGGCCCTAAGTTGATTAAAGTTTGAAAGGGATATGTGCAACTTGATCTATGGAAAAAAATAAAAAAGCAAAATATGTTAAATCTCTTATTTGGTAGGGATTAAAATTCAGATTTAATCTAAATCTAAATCAACAATTTATTTTAATCACATAGCCCACAACTTTTCAACCATACATTTTATTAACTTTTATTAAAATCTATTACAAATCTGATTTTAATCCCCACGAAAACATGGGTTAATTTTGTCGAGGCATATTAAAATTTCTGACTTTTAACATTTATATAAACTTGCTAAATGAATGAAAATGTAAATAATAAACAAAAAATTATATAATTATTATCAAAGCTACATTTTAATGAACATATTAAACACATGTTTGATTTGGATTAAAATATGATTTTAGTCCAAATCAAAGTCAAACAATCAAATATTAACTAAATCTTTCATGGGCCTCGCAACATTTCAACCACACATTTCAAAAATTTATATTAAAATATTTTAAAAATCTAATTTTAATCTCCACCAAACACCCTATAAATAAAAAAATGTGAACAACTAAGTTAGCTTTTTAGGAGTTACACGGGTTCCATGACTACCTTCATCCCCATTCAACAATTCAAGGATGTCACATCTTTTGACCTTTTGGCTTGCTTTCTGCATTTTTATCCTGCATGACTTGGCCAACTTTAGTTTTTTCACATTCAAAAGCATGGCTGAATAAACTTCAGGTGCCTTGTTTCATTTCAGTTCCACTAAACAAACAGGAGTGACTTGTTCAGCAAGGTAGATAACTAGATAAAATAAACAAAAATAAAAAGTTAAAATCTGGTCGGTTTGCCCGGAAAAATTTTATTTACAGCCTTTACTCTCTTGAACTCCATATGATCATAGAACAGAAACTTCACATAGAATGCTGAGACAGAGAATAATTGTAGCTACATTATCTGCATTTGCTGTTCTCTTCTTTCTATTCTTCATACTCTTCAGCATCCACTTCAAGTCCCCTCTTTTACCTCCCACATACACTACCATTACATTCCAAAACACATCTTCTCCACATCAACAATTCAGCCTTCTAATTGGAGTTCTAACCCGCCCCGACAATTATGACCGTCGCCACTTCCTCCGCCTCATCTATGGAACTCAATCCTCTTCCATAGCCAAGATCGACGTCAAGTTTGTTTTCTGCAATCTCACAAAACCAGAACAAAGACTCTTCGTAGCCCTAGAGATTATGCGGTTTAACGACATAATCATTCTTAATTGTTCAGAAAATATGAATAGTGGCAAAACATACAAATATTTCTCCACTCTCCCTCGAATCATATCCCGACAATACAACTATGTAATGAAGGCTGATGACGATGTTTTCATAAGACTTGAGCCATTGGCATTGTCTCTGCAGCCATTATCCAGGTTTGATTTGTACTATGGTTTTGTGATTCCATGTCCTAGCATGAGTCCCTTTGTGCATTACATGTCCGGAATGGGTTTTGTTTTATCCTGGGATCTTGTTGAATGGATTAGCAGTTCTGAAATTCCTATGAATCTTACGTTTGGACCGGAAGATAAAATGGTTGGGCAATGGCTGAATGATGGGAACAAGGCCAAAAATAGGTTTTCTAACAAGCCGGCAGTGTATGACTATCCTGGAACTAATGGAAGGTGCTCACACCAGCTAATACCAGATACTGTTGCAGTTCACAGGTTAAAGAGATGGGAACAATGGCTACATGTACTTAGTTATTTTAATGTAACCAAAGATATTGAATACTCCAAACTCTACAATATTGTATGACCCTTTATTTTTTTAATACATTAATGTATGATTAAGCCTCCTCAGGCAAATTTATAAATATTTTATAAAGATGAATAGTAATAAATCCCACAAAATATATGGAAAACAATGAACGGTAATTATGAATTTATGGTTAAATTAATGTTTGATTTCATTTATAAATTGATAACCAAATGGAAAGTTAATTGTAATGAAATGAGATTTTTAATGGCGAGTTAAAAATCAATAGTATTTATGGCTAACATTCTAGAGATCGAAATCAACTAGCTAACTTGGCCAATCTTAAATAGATTTCGATTTCTTGACAACAATTTGAAATCTAGAATAAAGTCGAGAAAATGGAATGGTGTTGTTAGATGTGATATATGCTTTATTTTCTACTGTTGTCAGGTATCTTAATATCACGATGTTCGATTAAATTGAAAACTAAGAACATAATTAAATCTTGACATTTCAAGAAGTTTGAGAGTAGAGGAGAAACAATTTTAGTTTAAGTTTAACTATTTAACTAGACCCTATATCTAGTTTATACAAGTTTCAAGTGAATATTATTTACCTTTTGTTTTCTATTAAAAAAACAAAAAAACAACTCAAAAGTTCAAAGTCGGACATATTCTAGTTATAGAGTTCCTTGTTCTTCAAAATCATCCAAAAGCCTCAGAATTTCTTGTAATGTTAACACTCAAGAATTTGACTTTTATGTTGGAATTTTCCACTAAGATTTTCTATTGTGTGTGAATTCCCCATTAGTTGACCTAGATTTGATCCTCATATAGACCTTGAAGTACCTTGATAGTTATGAAAAATAATTGAGCAAAGTACCCTTGAATTCGAAAACAAAAATAGGAATCTCAAACCTAGTTAGAATGCAGTGGCGAGCACAAAATATTTGAGTCAAGGCTACAATAGAACTTGTATAGATCGAATGCTTTATTCTTAATTCTTGAGTAATTTATATTTGACCCCAAAAATCACAAATTTATATTTAAAGAACATTTCTTCACTAATATTTTGTTCATCACTTCATCTATTTTATTTCGAACATTCATTTCATTACTATTTTGTCCATCACAAAAATTTCACGTGGTCATATTTTCCTCGAAAACAAAAAAAATATATATATATTTTCTTTAGGGTGGGCAGAATTTTATTTTCCAGGCAATTCTCTCTCTCATCTACCCACTCTCTTATCTATCTACCAATAAAAGATTGACAAATATAACATTTTCTAGATACGTGTTTGATGGATATCATTGAGAAAATAATGTATTTTAAATAGTGATATGATGAAAAATATATAGTTAAAAAGTAAGGAAATATTATTGATTTGATGTAAAATATTATTTTATTGAAAAATATGTGGTTGAAAATGAGTTTTCAAAGAATGTGTTTTGAAAGAATGTGTACCAAATAGGGACTAAGTTAGAAATTAAACCAATTAACACATTTAATTAATAAATTTCATGGAAATAAGTTTCAGGCAATTCAATTATTTAGAACTTATTTTCTTTAAATCCAAATTATATGCTTGTAATCAGACACACCCTAAATATAATCCAAATCCATTTTTTCTATCACCTTAAATTTTGGTCAAATAAATTGATATTATAAGTTACTGTTCTTTGCATTGGTTACATTTCAATTTTCAAAAAATAAAATAACTTAAGTTGACTCTCTCTGAAGGTCCGGTGAGTGGAGGTGATGCTAGAATTGTAGTGCGGACGAGACCGATAGTAGCATAATGACAATCACTTTGTAGAAGTGTTAGAGAAAATTGGTAGCAAAAAATGTAATTTAATTCTAATTAGTTGAAAATTTGATTGGAAAGTGAAGATTTATAATAGATGTGATAATTTATTGTGATTAAAAGGACTAGGGTTTTGGTAAAAGACGTGAGGGAGAGAGTCACGAGAGACTGGGATAAAAGGCTCGAATTTATTGTGATTTTGACCCTATTTGACGATGTACGACAGATTTCGCATATTCAAAAATACAGAAATCCTTACAAATTTGTATTTTTTTTTAAAAAAATACAAATAAACAGGAATCTTCTTGTAATTGCAAAATTGCAAAAATCATCTGATT
>CAIGRP010001460.1:0-18432 GCA_903798385.1 Fraxinus cuspidata
TTTATTTCTAATTTTAGAAAAAAAAATTAAATTGTCTTCTTATAACTTTTTTTTTCTTTTTTTTCATTCATTTTTCTTAAAACTATCTATTTTTAATTAAATCATAAAATTTTATATAGACTAATTTATAATTAAATTTAAATATATAATTTTTTCCCTTTAAAGGTATATTATACTAATAATACTGAATATTAAATTTATTATTTTTTATATGTATAATAAGTATTATGTATTTAATTAAGACCTTAAATTTTTACTTTTAAAATGTTTTTTTTATTATATGGGGGAAAATGAAGGAGAAGGGGAATTGAAAGAATCATCACCTCGTATGTGATAATTTCTCAGCATTGCACTAAATCCACATAAATTCTATTTCAAATGAAAGTATTCAAAAGTCTTTTTGACTTCTATAAAAGTCTCTAAAAGTTTTAAAATGAAAGTTTATAAGTTTACAGAAAAACTTTCGCTAATTCCATACAAATCTTTAAAGATTTCACGAAATCCACAAAAGTGATCACTTAAAAAAAGTGGAAGTTTTAAAATGAAAGTTTATAAGTTTATAAAAGACTTCCACTAATTCCATACAAAGCTCTAAAAAATCCACGAAATCCACATAAGTCATCACTTAAAAAAAGTCCATCACAATCCTCAAAAGTCTCAATTGAATACACCCCCCACCCCCCCTAGATACATATGCAAGATATATTTATTTAAAAGCAACTATTGCAAAACCTTTTTTTCAATTCAAAATAGAAACCGCACCATTCTAGAAATATTACTCCATGTGTCTCATAAAGATAGTCTTGCTTTTAAAAAAAAAAAAATTTCTCAAATTATAAATCACTTTCCTTATTTAGAATATAGTTGATTTTTTAGTTTTCTAATACGTCCATATTTAATGGACTTGTTATCAACAAATATGAGCTACTCCTATTTGAACAATTATTCAATGTAGATTTATATTAGGAAAAAATGTAAGTGAAAATGTGAAAATGAAAGCAAATCTATCTTTGTGAAACGGAAAAAGTATTAAAGATATTCAAAATAAACAATAAACTTTAAATCGAAGAGAGACTTTGCAAATTTTATAATGATATTAGATGAGATATGATCAATGTAAAGAACCATTTCTTTATTGATACTATATGTTGCAATGTTTTAAAAGGCGTAATTTGGTAGAGGCATATTTCCTTCATGATGTGAGGTGATTTGAGGCATAAGCCCATATCAAATCATAAATTATCTTCATAATTTATAATAGAATTTTTTAAAGTTAAGCTATAGCTGATTCCCAAGCAGGTTACATAATTTTTTAGCAATAGCTAGTCAGGCAGTAGACTACTCCCACAAAGTGAGCATGCACCCCATATTAGGGTAACACCAACATAAATCTCATCGAATCTGTAATATAAGCTTCTAATGTCCAAAAAAAGTTGTTTTGATCTCTATGTTACATGGCTTGAAGTGTCAAAATCACTAGTCAAGTCCTAAGGGAAACATGCAGAATAATTCCAAGTTGGAAAATTATATGCATCGTCTCATTAATACCAAAAGGGCCAATTCAAGACCAACATGATCAATCCATATCTTTAAGCGCTAGATAATATCAAGAACAAAGAAAAACATTTATCTTAGAAACAAAAAAAAAGAAAAAAAAATTGATCAAAGCAAGGCATTAGTATAAAGGAGAAATAAAAGAGAATAGCGGAAAACAACATACCCCTTCATCTTTTGTAACATCTTCAGCAGGAATCACATGAGAGTCAGACCTGCATTTAGCATGCACTATAGGACCTAACTGAGACCTGTTAATCCCTTCTGATGACCCAGCTGGTGAATTCATGTATACAGCCCCCTTGTACATCCACTCATCCATCTCATCACTATAAAAATCATCAAAAGTCTCACCACACAAAGCACAAGCAATCTGATTCTCATCAGCAGGAACCGCCATTACTTCATAATTTTTTTCCACAATGTTTTCAGCAGGCAAAAATCCTGGAACTGCTTCCGTTCCCAATGCCTCTGCACCATGAAGCCACATACTAATGCTCACAAACCAGCTGGGAGAAGGCTTTGTCTTACGATTTTTTAACGTTCGGTTCTTGTTCACGTGCCAATCCATATGCTTGCTGTGCTCTTCTTGGCTTTTGAATCGATGGCCACATGTTTTGCATTGTCTTGGAAGATCAGCATATAAACCAGTTATAGCAGATTCATGACGCACCTTAAGAAGGTCTGGATCAAACTCCACACCCACTGAACCCTATACATTGTATCAGATGGCTGTGAATAATTTTCCCTCATTAAGAGCTCAAGTCAAGAAGTGAATGACATAATAGAGGACCTAAATGCATACCTGTTTTGATAATGATATCAAACCTTGAGCTACTAGAGAACTAATTAAACCAGAAAGTGCAGCCCCTGCTGAAGGACTAGGAGTAACTAGACCTATATTTTGTTGAATAGGTAATGATTGTGCTGTGCCAAGAGGCGGCCCTTGCGGTAAAGATGCTAATGGCATCCCAAGTGAATGAATTGTATATGGAGCATTATTGATCGGCAAAGATGACTGCACACCCAAAACTATATCACGCAAGGCAGTATCACTAGGAGGATCACGCAACTGTGCAGCATATCCATGATTCAGAGGTTGTATTTTTGCATGTGAAAGGCCTGATGCTGAAGAAGGAAGAGGCAGATTTAGCCGATCCCCCTGAGACTTTAATAAATGTGGCTGTACTAGAGCAGCTTGTGCAGAACTTTTCAGATTCAAGGGGACAGATCCAGAGCACTGAATAGGAAATTGAGGCAATTTGCTTCGTGGCATGCTATTAGTGCCGCCAAAATGCTGCTTTGAGTGAATTGACTTGTTCAGACCTTGATCAACTATGACATTACCAGAACTCATAGTGTTAAACTGACCTCTACTGTGCATTTGCGATGGAAGAGCAGCAAGCGAAGGCAGTGGATATGAACTCTGCAACTTTGCAGGAAGCCATGACTCTGTCAAAGCTGGTGCATCAGCTGATGGAATCTCTGGAGATAGAGAGTCAAACATAGAACTGGTCGTGGACCCCACATCCGGGGGCCCGCTAAATCTTCCATCTTTACTGGGGAAACTGCCCATTATTGGGGGCTTTACGTCACCAGCTGAGGGAAAACTTACAGTTCCAGAATAGGAACCACCTCCTTTGGAATTAAAATGGTGAGGAGAATTCCAGGATTCTCGAGCAGAACTAGAAGCAGTAATCTGACTTGCGGGTGTGCAGAGTCCAGTAATCTTGTTAATTACTCCATGATCAGACTGCCAAGAAAAACAGAAGAAATGATTGTACCTTCAGCAGTTCAAGAAAACCCCGCATCAAAGAATATTATGTTTTAAGAAGCCTGAGTCAGGATATGCATGCACGTTAGGTCATAGTCTGATACTGATAAAGGTAAATAATAGACTAAGCCTCCATTGGATACAACTTATATATTGGTTTATAAATCTATTCAAAGTCAAATATAAATTTCAATCACACATTCATAACTACTACTCATTATAATCTACACATTTTGTGGACTGACTACTATTCCTCTTACTATTATAAATTTGCCAAACGGAGGTTAGGAAGGTTGAAATTCTATTTGATAGAAGATTGCAATGTTTGTAAGAGTAAAGGTAGCTTGAAAACCCCTGGACAAGAAAAGCTGCACATATGGAAAGAACTGATCAGATCAAGAGAAGCTCATAAAGCAATAAATAACTTTCCACATTCACAGAAATAACGATTTGACATGTAGGTAGCTATCGCATGTAATTACGCCCAAAATCTTTAAATGTTAGAACACATATAGTGAAACATCATCAACGACAAGATTATCTCATGGCAGTGCCAAAAGAATATTAGGATGGAGAAAGACATTAACCATACACTATGGGACACATCCTTAATGACAGAAGAATCAGTAGCTGAAGAAAATTGGATCTTAGACCAGCTGGTTCTGGAATGAGTCACAAAAGGTGCAGAATGGTGTGTAGCAAAGCAGTGTCTTTCCATCAAGTTACCATTTAATGGAACATATGAAGAATGTAATTCATTATACCGACTTCGATCTCCTAAAGTTGGACTCATGTCCTCCCAATCAAATTCTTCCTCTTCCGTGTTTTTCCATGTCTTGATAAATGCCTTCTCGTCAACACCGTTTACATCCAAATGTTCAATATTTGGATGTCCGAGGTTGAATTTTTTTTCCCTTTCATCAATTCCATAAGCATCAATCAAAGCTCTAGGTCCTCGAAGATCAACTCCATTTTTAGAACTGTATGCAGCCGAATTTTTAAGCTGGTGACTGGAAGCATCGTGCCAATTTCTTGCTCGCCATTCTCTTGCCTTTTTATCTGTACCCATCACTCTGCGGTGCCCATAACCAAAGCCAGGATGAGATGGAGATGCTCTTTCAGCAGGTTGCCTGCAAAGACTATCCGCATCAAACTCATCAAATGATGGTGACAATGACCTGTCATGCTCAATTCCATAAGTAGAGGAGCTTAGACCCCCAGCTCCAACCTGAAGAACCATTAAAATGGCATTATCAGGAACATATTGCTCACATGGAAGGTTTCTAACAAGATTATATCAGTATTGAAGTTCTACCACGGGTAATCTATAATAAAACATATTTTCACTAGTTCTTAACAAGCCACTATCTAAAGCGCTCAGAAAACATGAATTTTATATTTAAAAATTCCAGTATTTGCCCCAAAAAAAAAACCAATTATTTCATCAATAAACAAGTGTACTCTCAAAAAATTGCCAAGAACATTGATCAATGCAAACTAAGCCTACTCAATAAACTTGGAGTCAACTACATATATACTTTCGCGCCACTCAAACAACATTGATCAACACAAATAAGCATTACACCCAATTGAATTGAGGTCAACTACATAAATACTTTCGCGCCGCTCCATTTGGTCCATCACCGCTTTACAGGAAGATCAAGGCAGCCAAGAATTGGATAAATTAGACAAAAATAGCACAAAATTTTAAAGAAGGGTCTTAAAAGGGAGTGAGGTGGCATGAAAACGCCTAAGGAAAAGGTGATAACTAAAGTCCATACATGATCAAAATTGCAGATCCATTAAAATCGGAGATCGATGGAGTAAAGCATTAAAATAATATTGAAGGAAATGAAAAAAATAAGTCAGGATCCACACTACAATAGCTCCTTTATTAAGTGCAACAATTTATTTTCCACAATTGGCCTCCATCTAATATCTAGCTCTTAAGTACTCAATTAAATGATATTCACAACTGCCTAACATCATAGACCCACAGCAACTAAGACTTTTTCGCTAATGACCTATGGTGCAGGGGACACTTCTGAAAATGGATGTTCCCAAAGCAACACTGTCACACCGTCCAGGAAGAAACCCTATCCAACCCTCCAGAATGTGTCCAATAAATTGCTCCCTCCTTGTCATAATAGGCAATAATACCTTCTTAATTTGGAATTATTAAATCTTTCACAGGCCTATATCAAATATATATCCTTTCTGAGTTGACGCATCCTAGACATTTAGTGTCAGAACTTTTCTAGTATTTTACGCGTCTCGAATTTTTATGGTGCTGTATCAGCCTACATCTATGATGACACTGCCTATCATTGATAGATTGTCTCAGATAAATAATTTGTACCACATAACTATTTAGAGTATGTAAAAAGAAGCCACCAAAGAAGCAAACTAATGATAGTGGTCCTAAAATCTCCAAAGAATCATACATGAGGCCACAAGGCACACAAAAGAAAAATATGAGAAAAAGATTTAGCTTTGATCCAGCAACGGAGAAGGCTCAACTGCTCTATTTCCATTCCCAAATAATAATACAGTTCAGAATTTATTCAACGTTTTGCGAATTTTCTTTGTCCCTCGATAGTATTTATTAACAAATCAGCACGACTGCTAGCTTACTAAACCAACAAGGAAGGAAAACAATGATAATATCACAACATTGCTATCTATATTTTTGAAGGTAGTTAGACTGATAATATAAAATGAAATAGCATTTACAACATGAAAACTGAAAATAACTATTCTACAACAATGGTTAAGCTGATATTCACCAAAGAAAGGAAAAAGAGTGGTAAATAGTAAAAACAATAAAGACTTCACTAAAAGCTTACATTATCTACAGTTGAACGTCCAAAGTGATGCTGGGATTCCAAATATTTTGGATTAACATGTATGCCATGTGTGGGCCGTGGGGACTCAGAAGCTCTCAAGAGAGTCACATCGGAAGACTGATGGTTCGCAGAAGGCAAAATTTGCAACTGTGCCTCAATCTTTCTAAGTACTGATGTTGGGAACACCGTTGACCAGGTATTAAAAAGACGGTGCATTACAGGATGCATGTTGGGGTGGACTTGTGCATAAGCCTCACAGAAAACCTTTTTGCAATTCAATTTAAATGAGAAATCATAGACATATCAGAACCATTTAAGGTAAAGGTGACATATAATAATGAGCCTGCACTACCACCCCACAATTAATTTACTCACCTCAGGCAAGCGGGCAGAGAAATACTTAACATATTCACCGCCAATATTCTTCACAATGCTATCCAAAAGATATAAAGAAGGCAGTTTTTGCTTAGCTGGAACCTGGAAAAGACAAATCGGAGGATGAAACATAAAAACACTAAACTTGTGAAGCCATTTAAGTCCACAATAACATTAACCTCCAAACAGTACACATCCAAATGTCAAGCTAATACCCAGAAAAGAGGGAAAGGAAGACAGCAATAATTATTGAAATACAACAATTATTACAATAAATAGCATAGAAAAGAATTCTTACAGAAACTAATATCTTAGATTTTGATCAAAAATAGGGTCATCGAGGCTATAAAGTGTGCAGACCGAGGTCAGCTATTAAACGAGTGACAGTGCCTAATTCATAAACCATCCAGGTCTGCAGCCTTAACATCACGGTCCTAAACATCACATCCCACACAACAAATAATAAAAACAAAATCAAAGTGGGGGAAATGGGCAGTCCAATTCCATGCTGCCAGACAGTATGACATTCTCATGCATTCAATGGCCCATTTTGCTTGTAATCAACTCAACAAGAAAGAGAGAGAGAGAGAGAGAAAGAGAGAGGGAGAAATTCAATCTTATTGCACTTCAACACTACAGCGAGAATAATCAACAACACACTTGAAATGATTAAATCAGAAATTACAAGAACAACAAAACCGGTCTAGAATTCCAAAATACCCCGGATGGTATACCTCAATAATCCTAGCGCAAATAGCATCTGCGATGCCCTCACCGTGCGATCTATGCTCTCCTGCAATTATCGTCAGATCAGTGATTATGGGCTTGGAATTGAAGGTGAGCTCCGATAGCACGATTTCATAAAGCCGAACAATGTCATCAGTGCTCAAGGGAGAAACGGCGTCGTCGCTGGCATAACAGGAAACCCTAAGTTCTTCCTCTCTCTCCTTCACCATGGCCCTGAACCGATCGAGGATAAAAGGCGGCAGCGGTTTCACCGCTGCGTCATCGTGCTGCATTGCTGCCTTGTTAGCTCAGAAGCTTATAGTGTTCTCGAATCTCGAAACACCGTCCATTAACAAAGATTGAACAAAGAAAGGGAGTAGTTTTTTAATGGGGATAGTGAATCAGGATCAAGATTACTATTCAATTTAGGGTTTTGAATCCCAGGCAAAATGTTGGCAAAGGGGGCCACGACACGAGGTATGGATTTTACGGGAAATTTTTCGCGTCGAAGTTGACACTTCTGGACCTATAACTGTTTATTTACATTGATCCTCTCTCTCAATGATTTCAAATTTTGATAAAAATTTAAGTGAAAACAATAATCGATATTATTTATTTAAAGTTATTTTATAATGCACACAATTTTTATCAATTTCTTAATCATAACATTTCGTCAATTTTTATCAAAATTTACTAAGCCCGTATTTATGCTCCATTAAAATCATTTTTTGAGAAAAATGTATTTTGAAATAGTGATTTTTTAAAAAAATGTGTGATTATAAAAGAAGGAAAAAAATTTTAATTTACGTGTAATATTATTTTATTGGAAAATGTGTGATTAAAAGAATAGGACGAAAAATGCAACAAAATTTGAATGGAGCCCAAACAGCTCCTAAATATCTTATTTTTAGCTACATCAAGTAAATTTTTGACTTAAAAATAAATTTAAATATCTAGAAACATTGCAATCATTTTGATCACAAATGCTTTAAACAAGTATCAGTTAAAGATTTGGAACATTAAAGTGCTAATAACATCAAAACTAGAATCTTTATTTAATTAACTTCGTCAAATTTTAAATAAGAATAGAAACAAGATTTCATTCATATTCTTATTCTTACCAATTTCATATCCATTTATATTTTCAAAAATGACCTTCTAAATGGAATGTCACCCTCTATATCACTAGTTATATCGATAACAACTTCGTCCTTCTGAATTGGCTTTCATTAATTGAGATCGATTTGGCCATGATAGTATAAAGCTTGATTCACAGGACGTGGTGATTGTAGAGGTGACTTCCTAACCTCAATGGAATGTTGAGATGCTTTATAATCGTTGGACCATACGAAATGTCAATTTGGAAGACCAAAGACAAATCTCCGTATACGAAATCAACCCCCGTTTGATAAAAATTAAAATTTAGATTTTAATTCAACTCAAAGTCAGTAAATAATTTTAATGCACACACAACTTTTCAACGACACATTTCATCAACTTTTATAAATATCTATTGAAAATTTGATTTTAATTCTCGTCAAACAAGAGCTAAAATGAAAATTCTTAACAGTTCTACAAAGAATATGATCCCATAAAATTCAAAATAAATCAGGATTCCATTAAAATCACATTTTCAAATAAACATTAGTAGCATATGAAGGATCCTGTTTCTATGAAAAGTACTTGCTGCTTAGAACAAAATGAAGATTTTGCTTTTATAATTTTTACTAACATAATTAGTGCTTAGCTTAATAAATTACTAAAAAGTTAATATCAAAATCAACAATTAATTTAAAGTACACATTTCATGATCATGAATTTTATCAACTTTTCAACCATATATTTCATCAACATTTATTAAAAGAGGAAATTGCACTACATGTCATTTTTTGACTTTACATTTTCAAACTGTCACTTTTTCAAAGTCTTTGCAAAATTGTCATTTTTGGACATGTTTGTCCCTCTAGAGAATTTAAATACCCAACATATTCTTGAGTTGACAACATTAAAAAAATTGCACAAAAAGTGAAAAAAAATATAGCAACAAATCACCACACAATTGTACTTTAAAATTTTGGAAAAAAAATTGAAAAACTAAAAACCACGGCAAGAAACTTATAGTTTTATATTAAAAGAGAATTAATTTTATTAAAAATCAAACCCTAAAATCCAACTACATTATTCTTAGCATTTGATATCCACGAATTCACGTCTCTCTAATCGCCTCATCTCATCCTCACTACCAGTTGTAACAATCATCAAATCCATTCGCCGTCGAACTCTCGGTCATCGCATTTCCAACAGCGACTATGTGCATATACATGGTATTGTCGAAGATAAATAGGTAGTGTAAGTTGATAAGTTCAGCAAAAATAGAATGGATTTGATTTGATTCTTGGCAAAGAGGCTTGATGCTCTTAGACCTATTACAGAAGATGAAGTTATTGCAATGGTTGAACCCATTTTCAAGGAGTGCAGTTTTCTTGGTATGAATATTTCAGTTATGGAACTTGTTTTTCTTTTTGTTTCGAGATTGGGATTAGAGTTTAATCTCTAACTTCTTATAGTCATCTAGAACTTAGGGATTCATTTTAGTGGGCAAGAGTATAGCTATAACTTCAGAAGTTTTTTTGTAGAGGTTAGATCATCACTTTCAGTTTGTTTTCTTGATTCTTATGTTGTAAATTGTTGTAAGGAGGATTTACTAAAATATCAAATGGGACCCACAATATTCTTGAAAAATTCCATATAATTTTTTACTCTGAAATCAGTTTAGCATTGACTATGTGGAATTAATTCTTTTGATTTCGATTTGTTATTTTTGGTTTGGACAGTGAAAGCTTCCATTGGAGACCATTTATTTGGAAATACGAGACTCAAAATACGGAAGGTAATCAATCTTTGTTCTGCTCGATTATTTTCATATGTTCGATAGAGATTCAACTATTCCCTTCCCTCATTATTATTCATGTTCTCTTTTATGTTAATCTCATTATCCTGCATGTAGATTTGTTGATTTGCACAACTTATGTATATCGACATATCTCATTGTATTGTCCTCTATGAAGTAAACTGTTTAATTTTTCGAAATGAAAGTCTCAACAATTATGAATTCTCGATAAATGAATACTTCTCGAGGGATTAGTTACACTACCCATCTGTCGTTATGAATTGTCGTTCCCAACAGTTCGTCTCTGTTATTCTCAACGGATGACTAAATATCGACAGATGAGTTGAGTCATTTGTCAATTTTAACTGTCGTTCTCGACAGTATTTCTCGACATACGGCAACTTCTCGATATATCGGTTTGGCAGTCATTTGTCTACATGTCCAACTTTGGTTCATCTAAACATTACACGTGTTTTTTTTTGTTTTCTTGCTCGTGTGTTTCACATTAACATGTATGGATTATTATGATCTGATATTCTTTTCTTTGTCGTTGTGACTTATTCTTGCAGATAAATTTTGAAATCCTCGTTCCCAAAAGCGTGCCCATATATCTCAAAAGAGCAATTTCAAGTACCTAAAAATCGTATTGGAGAATTTTGATGCTCGACGACGAGAAGATTTCGGCAACTCATACCTCAGGTTCTTGGCTGATGTACTTGACATACAATTCTCTGCTCAATTAATACAACAACTAGTGTTCAGATGCATTCGAACTGGTAAGAGAAATGAACTGTGGTTCAATGTACAAGGGCACCTGACAAGGTTTAGACAGCAAGAATATGCGATCGTGACGGGATTAAAATGTGGGCTCACCTCAAAAAGCGAGTTTACTAAAGTTATGGAAAAAAGGAGACTCAAGAACAAATACTTCAAATCCTTGGATGAGATTACATGTACCCAATTGGAAAATGTTTTTCTCCGACCGTCGATGCCTTAAGCTGATCGATACAAGCTAGGCCTTGTTTTAATTGTCGAAGGAGTATTTAATGCTCCGGATAATAATGTAGGTATCGATATGACACATTGTCAATATTCGACAAACTGGACATATTTTTTTACTACCCTTGGGGTAAAGTGGGATACAATTGTCTGTTAAGGGAATTTAGAGGTAGTTGGCAATGAAATTTCGTGAGTCCATGGCAAAGAAAGAGAAGGAGATCAGTTATATAATTCACGAATTTTCCATTGCCATGCAGGTATGAATAATTATTCCTGGAAGTGTACTAATTATTTTTTAGTAGAAATGTGTTGTCATGTGCATGGAAACTCTATAACAATGGCATTCTTTCCAACATATATAGGCGTTTGAGGTAGTTCCTAAAATTGGTGAAAAGTTTGGTAAAATGCTTTGAAATCGATCACCAAGACTTCTTAGATGGACGTGTACAAAACAATCGCAGCAACGTATGTATGATGCATTCTTCAAGAACGAATAGGCATTTGATCATGTCTAATCTAGTCAATCATTCAATTTGTAAACTGTATAGAGTACATTCTCATGGATACTCAATTTCTGTTCTTGCAGCTACATGTGTACGCGATGCTATGTCCTACTGATGAAGAACATGATCATCAACATATCTCCACTGTCGTGCCTTTTGAAGATACTCTCGTGCACTACATTGCAAGGCAGTTTGTTGCTCCACAGTTTCATGCTGAACAAGTGGGTGGTGAAGGAAAAGATGGATCATCTAAGGGGAAGCCGATGAAGAAGAGATTGCACCAGAGGGCTTAGAGGATGCGATGTCTGGTGGTGATGACTATTCGGGGAAAAAAGTGATCGTGACGAGTTAAGTGATGGTGATAATGGGGATGGACATTGAACATACCCTTAGAGGGCATACAGGTGCGTTTTCCACGCCTCATGCACCAAGACATAGTTCTCATATAAATGCACCATTAACATCTCGATAGCAAGCTGCAACCTCTGGAGTACTTCTCTTTAGAGCGGAAGTTGAAGAATTGTTGTTAGATCAACGAATCCTTTTCAAAATAAGACTCTTAACAGTCAAACTCGAAATCATTCGGCATGTGACCTCGAAATTTGCAAAACTAAAGGAGTTCATATCTACACCCGTGACCCCGTCCGATTCTACCACTCATGCAGCCGCAATAGATGCATGTGGGCTCAGATTTGCTAAAAATGTACAACAAGGTATTAATGTTAATTGTTTAAAAGTTAATCTTATTAAACATTGTGAATCATTTCATTAGTATACAAACTAGAAATCGATGACATGATTCGTTAATATTACAATTGTTGGTTTCAACTAAATGGAGAAGACATCAACTCCCAAGGTTCGTGCCTAAATGACCATGAGGGTACATTGTCTAGTGAGAAATAGGATGTGAATTGTACATATGTGAAGCATGAGGAATTCAAATTTTAAAGACTCTAATCTTGTTCGTTAAAATTGCAAATGTTATTTTGAACTAGATGGAAGAGGCATCGAGCCAGAAGTGTCATGCCCGAAGAACGAGAAAGTTCCCTCAGGTTGTGACATCATGGAGGTCGATGGTAAGTTTTGTATTGGAGAAGTTATACTAAGTTGAATCTTGTTTATATACTGTAAGAATGTTGAGTTAAAAACTAATGTTGAATATCTTCTCATGATTTAAATGTAGATGGCACAATAGTAGTAGGATTATATGATCGGTTTGGATTATCCAATCTTCCCGATATGTGCTCGGTAATTACAGAACTTGTGGCATGTCAATGTGCACTACAACGAAAATCTATGGAATAGGTGTGCACATTGATGAATTTATGGATCATGAAGATTACAGTCTGCTTCACTATCGAAGCACGTAACATCCATTTGCAATTATAGTCCGTGCATACAACGGTTAGCTTTTTTATGGTTGACCTACTTACTCGAAATTGGAACTTGTCGCGCAGGGCAAGTACTCGAATTTTCGAGTATAACTCTTTCTTGCTCAAGAATATTTGCCTTTCCGCAAGATCGGACCTAATCACACTTGTAATCCATTCGAATCTATCCGAATTCCTGGAATGTGATGACATTTGCTCGTCACTATCAACAAAATTAACAGCTTTTGAACTATATAACGGGTTATCCAAGTTCTCATCTATTGGTGCAACCCCAATATCAAAAATTAATGCGTCGGGTGCATTATCCTTTGAAACACTATATAGTTGATCGATATTATCATGTTGTACATTTCGGTGAACATTCGCCGCGACAAACGAAAGATTTTGGAATTTTGTATCCCTCCTCATGTTAACAATTGGATGCTCGACTTCCAAAATAGTAACACATATAACAGTTTCCTTATGAACTGATATGTACCAATATAAGTCTTCGTCTTTGCATATTTCAACCGGATGTATATTCATGTTTAAGACTTTGAACTTCAGTTCAATTCGAGGGCGATGATCAAGAATACCAAGTTTGTCCTTCAATCGTAACACAAGACCGCCTAAGGTGATACTTATCGGAACTACAATGGAAGTGGTTTTGTCCCCTCTCTACTTGCATTCATTATCCACATAAACAAACTTTCCACCATGCGACACGATGAATCTCAAATGATTATTCATACTTGAAAATTTGAGATTGTAATGGTACGAATTCCGCACAATCAATATATCGACATCTAATAGCATGAAAGTGGCACATTCGAATATTAAATCCATACAATAGCAAATGGTCAACTGCCAGTTGAAATATCTATTCCGACAGTTTTCAAGTGTCGTATTCGACAGTTGAAATGTCTATCCCAAAAGTTTCTAAATACCGAGTACGACGATTGAAATATCTAGCCCGACGGTTTCTAAATGTCAAATTCGACGCTGAACTAAGTATGTTCATCAATAATGTACTACCGAATGACAGATCTTCTTATCAAATATTTTCCACAGTAAATCATTAAAGAGTTCTTCAAAACATTTATTGGGTTTGATTGAAAAAAAATATTCAAAACATTAATGGTCACAATCAATTTTCAACTATAATATGACAACATCCTCCCAATAAATAACTCATGTTTCATTAAATANACTAAGTATGTTCATCAATAATGTACTACCGAATGACAGATCTTCTTATCAAATATTTTCCACAGTAAATCATTAAAGAGTTCTTCAAAACATTTATTGGGTTTGATTAAAAAAAAATATTCAAAACATTAATGGTCACAATCAGTTTTCAACTATACTATGACAACATCCTCCAATAAATAACTCATGTTTCATTACATATAGAATCATTCACAACATTTTGTAAAGGATATTAGTATCTTTACTCAAAAGATTTGAAAAATCAAACAATCAATGAATAATAATTTGGAAAATTTCTAATAAATTTGACCATATTAAATAAATATTTCAAAGTAGTAGTAAGTTATAACATACAAAAAAAAAAAAAGGAATATGTTAACCTTTCAAAATGGATGTTTAATCCAATAGTAATGTCTTTTTGATGAAAGAATGAAAAAGATGGTTAGAAAGTTAGAGTTTGTAGTTAGAATAAAATTGTTTATGCTCACTTTTCAAAATAATTTTTTTTTAATTAACAAATTCATATTACCCAATATAATACACATATATCAAATGTTTATAGTATAAAAATTAAATCATCACTTCATAGCATTAATGACATTCAAGACAAGTATTAATGAGCATTAAATGCTCCAAAAAAGTGTCACTAAGGGTAAATTAGACTCTCACACCAAAAATGTGATATTTTTAGCACCATTAATAAAAATAACAAATTTTATTGTACTTTCCAAATTTAGTGACATTTATGAAAAATCCACCCCCCCCTTCTTTAATAAAAAACTTTGTAAAACAACCCCATAATCTACTATATATTAAAAGTGGGGATTGTGGATAAACTTTTAAATACCAGTTTTACTTTTACGTATTTACGTATATGCCCAATATACTTTCATGGTTACAAAAATTGAAAGGTTGCATTGATATATTACATTTACTATCTACCCTTATTTAAAAATGTTTTAATCGACAGTTACATATAAATATCTAAGTTTAAATAAAAACGGAATACCAAATGATTCAATTTATTACCCCTAAATAAGATAATTAATAATTATAATTGCTTTCAAGAATTAAGTCAATTAATTTTCACTAAACACAATTATTACTAATTATTATTATACAATTATATATAATTTACTACAAATTACCAAATGTTTACTAGAATACCAAATGATTCAATTTATTTTGTTTAAATAACATAATTAATAATTATTATTGCTTTCAAAAATTAATTCAATTAATTTTCATTAAACACAATTATTACTAATTATTAGTACACAATTAATAAAAATATTGTTACATACAATTAAAAGAAATTATAATAATACTACATATATAATTAGCTACGGAATACAAAGGATAATTAAAAATACCAAATGATTCAATTTATTTCCTCTAAATGAGATAAATAATAATTAATATTGCTTTAAAAAACTTAATCAATTAATTTTCACTAAACACAATAATTACTAATTATTAGTAAATAATTCATTAAAACATTATTACATATCATTAAAAGAAATTATAATAATACTACATATATAATTAACTTGGCATATTTTATCACATTAATTAATATTAATATATAAAATTATTAAAAGAATATTACTAATACAGTTAAAAATTTTAAACCTAATATTACATATTAAAAATAATATTGCTATACTAAACAATTCCATTGAAAATAATAAATTGAATCCATAATTGAAAGGAAAATAGCTATTCTTCCAATTATTAATGTAAATAGATGAGAAAAGAGATGCATAGTTACTTTGTGTTAGTACATACACTATATAATAAACGTATTTATTTAAGACCATGATAGAGTGTATATAATAAACATAATTATTTAAGACTTTATAGCTATAAAAACCAACTTTTCTCATTCCACTCCATATTCAAAATATATAACTAAAAATCTATGCGAAATTGTAAGAACTGTTGTTAATGAAAGCAATTTATTGATAGCTAGAGCTTCTCAAAACTTAATATTAGCCTAGATGGTGCCTGTGTATGTGAATGTATTCATTTTAGGCCTTAGAGTTTTGGAGAATTCGATTTACGATGGTTGTTTTGATCTTTGACGGAATTCTTTATTTTGCTAAAAAGATGTAGTTTCTTTTCTTTCTACTTTTATTTATTAATCCTTTTAGTAATGTCCATCTAAATGATGAACATAAAATACTTATAAGTTGACGAGTGTTGTGAATTTTTTTTCCGATTAGTTAAGTTTGGTTCGCATTTTGGTTTAATTTCTAATATCATGGATTTAATTGTATAAAATTTCTATTTTAGATTTCTCTGTTGCCAAGGATTATTTTAATTGTATATACACATTTGTTTGAAGTGGCTTAAGAAGGTAGTAGCCTGACAGTATTGTTGTCTCATCATATACATGTAAATATGCATTATTTTTTTTATTCATATTTGTGAATTTGTGGACAATCTTTGGTTGAACATCTATATGCTAGATATGTTTTTACCACTATAACTCATCTTTAGCTTAACGTTTTATATTTTTTATATTTCTGATTTTATGGTTTTTATTTTGTTGTTTCATTATTTATTAAAGTATGATTTAATAATTACTTTTAGGAGGAACATTAGTACATGTGCAATTATATTAAACTTTGGCAATTATGATTTAATAATTTTACATGAATCAATGAATATATATTTTTAATAATTTCATTTTTTTTCTTTTAAAAATATTGATTACCTTAAAAACTTTCAAAAATAGTATTAGTACTTCAAAATTATTACCTATATAATTCATCCAATTAAACTTGGACCGGACCGGCCGATTCGACCGGAAAAACCGCAAACTGGAGTGATAACCAGTTAGGTTGATGCATAAAACCCGCAAGTATAAAATTCAACTTAAAAATTGTTAAATCGGGCGGTTCTACTAAAAACTAGGTTGTGGTTTTACATAGCTTTTTCGATTGGCTTTATGCGAAAAAAAAAATAGAAAGTTAAAAGTAACATCTATCCAAGAAATTGGCTCACCAAGTCCAAGTGGTACCCAAATTTTTCAAGTTAAGAAAGATTTTCCGGTTGGCTTCATCCAGCTTCTCTCATTTATCTTAGATTCAAAGTTTTAGCATATGGTATCCAAAAAGAAAAATGGAAAACTGATGAAGCAAGAACCTGTAGAGGTGCCGCTGCCGTCTTCTGTCTCATCTCTCTTGGTAGAGAAGGTACATTATTAGTTGTGGTTTAGCAGGTTCATTGTATTGTATACTGGCCAATCTATTGTTAATTTCATGTGAAATGATTATTAAAATAATTACTGGAAGTTAAATAATAAATATTAAAAATACTTTTTTACTTAATATAAAATTCTAAGAGGATATATATTAATATATGATTTTTTTAATTATATTATTTTGGGTAATTAGCACATAACGTCCTCACCTTTCATTGTTATTGTGGAAAACATCCCCACCTTTCATTATTTGGCATTTTCACCCCTATTTTCACCTTTCATTTCGCAAAAGGTCCTTTTTACCTATTTTCTTAATTAAAAATTATGAAATGACCAATATATCATTCTTTTTAAATAAAACAAAAAGAAAAAAATTAATTGCAATCACACTCCTAATTTTTTTTAAAAAGGCCCAAATAAGTCGCAAATAAATTATTAAAAATGTAATTAGCATAAAATGTCTCTATCTTTTACTATTATTGCAAAACGCGTCCCTACCTTTTATTCTTTTGGCATTTTCACCATTAATTACACAT
Organism: Fraxinus cuspidata; assembly: GCA_903798385.1. NCBI lineage: Eukaryota > Viridiplantae > Streptophyta > Magnoliopsida > Lamiales > Oleaceae > Fraxinus > Fraxinus cuspidata. The sequence goes on from CAIGRP010001460.1 coordinate 17,991, forward strand.
TTAATTGCGCAAACCATCATTTTTGTCCATCTTCAACCAATTTCTCAATAAAAAATTGTGAAATGACAAATATATCCTCCCATTTAAATAAAAGCTAAAGAATTAATTGCAACCATAGTCTCAAAATTTTTTTAAGTGGAAACAAGTCCACAATAAATTATTAATTTTCTTAAAAAAGTGCAAATAAGTCCTGATTAAATTTATTTAAAAATTTTTAAAAATAAAAAAATAAAAAAGTGCAAACGAGTCCCAAATAAATTATTAAAGAATTAGAAATTAAAAAAATATTTTTATTTATTTAAATATGAGGATATATTCGTCATTTTACAGCTTTTTATTGAGAAATTGGATGAAAATGAATATAAATAATGGTTTGTGAAATTCAATGTGTAATGAATGGTGAAAATGCCCAATAAAATAAAAGGTTGTGACGTTTTTTGCA
>CAIGRP010001461.1:0-22980 GCA_903798385.1 Fraxinus cuspidata
ATTTATAAATATAACAGAATATTGTCAATTATAAGGAAAATCACTTCATCGTTAGTGTAATTGATTTTATAACGGATGGAACTTTAAATTTACTGAGATTAATGCATAAGAAAAAGTATTACCAAGTAAATGTTCATTCAAAACCCAACTGAAATTTCCAGAAGTATCTGTTCTATTTTATATATGAATATTTAAATTATTATTCTTTTTCATTTACTTTCATTGCTTATTTAAAGAAATGAGTTTTGTACAGTTATCAGTGAAATGGACTTCACTTACAATAGGTTTTCTGAAGGGCCTTCTCACAACGGCGAAGGTAAAATTGCCCCACTTAATAATTTTATTTATTTTTGTTTCGAAGCCTTTCTTTATACATCAATAACGTTATTAAACATGACTTTCACAATCTTCAGTCTTCTTCCTCCTCACCCCTGAATTCGCCTCTGCACCTCCACCTTTATGTCCCCTGACTACCTCTCATGCCCCCCCCCCCCCCCCCCCGCACCACCACCCTCCTACATGTACAAAATCCCCCAGCTCGGGAGCAACTCAGAGGTTCTCACAGACATGGGGAGGGTGGAAAAAGGGAGGAGGCAGGGGAAGGGAGGAGGCAGGATGTGGAAATAGGGAACTAATATTACAGGGGTGGGGATGGGTGAGGAAGAACACTGAACAATAAGGAAGAAGACATGGGAGTTTTGGGGCTACCAAATAAAAAGAGGCTCTTAAAATTAGAAGGTGAGGCCTTTTCATTTTATCTTTCCAACTTTGTCCTTGTAAAATATTTGCCTCTTCATAATACATATCTATATTTTCTTAACTTCAAATTCCTGCTTTATTTGAGATTGACCAGATGAGACAGTTGATGCTGAACTAATGCTTGCATATTTTTTCCTTCGGACCTTTAAAAGTTTTAGAGAGAGGTGGGGGGAGAGAGTACTTTAGGGCCTACATCTAGTTCCTAATGTGATCTAGTCACCGAAATATAGAAAACTTGATGATATTGGAGAAATTTTTAAAGAGATGTTAAAGGGGGTTAACTTCCCACCATCAACTAGAAATAGATCCACCTGTGCCTAAGTAGAAAAATAGGATTACAAGTGACAAAAATAAGTGAAAGGATTGTATTTCTGTACCTGTGCAATGTATGGATAGGCTTCATCTACAATGGCAAAATCAGGATTCCCCACTAAAGCTATGCCCTCCAGCACCCCAACTGCTCTGATTATAAGAGCAAAATAAGGCGGTATTCTGAATGGATAATCAAATGTTATTTGTGCTAAATCTGATGCCAGCTCCTGAAAGTTGAAATTTTTTGCTCCCCCGCCTTCAAGGGCCTGGTCAAAAACCTTTGCCAGCACCGGCAAAATGGGCTCCAAATTAACTCCTTCAGGAATGAAATCAAGCTTGACAAAATCTTTGACTATAGCAGGATAATCGCGATGAATAAGATGAGCAATAGCTTCAATCATGCCATACTTTTGGTCATCTGTCAATTTTGTAACAAGACCTGCAATGAAAAGTCCTAATTAATAATACAGGACATAAAATGTACATGCATCACAATCTATAGCATCCAAAACTTCTGCAAAGCAGTAATAAAAATAGTCGAATAATTTCACTATATCAATCATTTTATTGTGGTCAACTCTGTTAAATACATAGAACTGTAAAAATTAGGGAGATATTGCAGCAGAGATCACCAACCTATAGCCTAAGTTACAAGTCAGTCCCCAACCTTTAAATCGGGACATTTTGATCCTCAACCTTTCATTGTCACTGTCCAAATAGTCCTAGTAGGCAGAAATCATTTAATGCCACTAAATGGCACATGACAATCATGCATCAAATTTTATAAGGGATAGAATATGTAAACAACATGTATCTCAATAAGAAACAAGAAAATGAGAGTCCAGAGAACAAAGATAAAAATTAGAACAACATAAAAGAAGGGGAAAAAGCCACCAAGGCCCACCGCCACCAGCAGGTCCACATCAGTACCAGCCACCTACTGCAGTCCAAGCCCCAGATCAGGACTATACAACTGGCAGCCCAACCACCAGAAAATAACACTTCGAAGAACACCATACCAAGAAGAGACTTGATAACTAATTGAACAAGCCTCATTCCAGTACCAATGGTCACAGGAAATCTTCAAAGGGAAAGCGCAATCAACTATTTTATGACTAAATTTTGGATCATATAACTATTAAACAAGACTTATTCCAGGAATTGCAGAAAAACACAAAATGTGCAAAAGATCTACTGAAGGGGCAGTGGGGTTTTTATTAATGTTGGGGAAGGGAGGGGGGAGGGTGCAATTTTTAATTTTAAAATTTTTCTAGTTTTTTTTTTCTTAATTGTTAATTAAAAATAAGGGTACAATCATCTTATTAACAAAAAGTTGATTTTAACAGCACGTTATATAGTTCCCCTCCACTCAAACTACTTCTGCAAGGAAAATGAAAGGTTGAGGATCAAAATGTCTCGATTTAAAAGTTAGGAACGACCTTGCTACAATGGGGTATAGTTTGGGGACCTCAGTTGCAATTTCCATAAAGTATACACCAGCAACCTTTTTTTCTTTTAAGAAGAACAACCAGTTAGCCATTGTCTAATATAGTAACTGCAAAAGTACGCTAAGCAATAATATAGGGTATAATAGCAAGTAAAATTAATGTACCATTTTACAACCATAAGAAAACAAATAACAGCAACTAAAATATCATATTACTCTATCCACACTGTATTAAAGCCTGTCCTACTTGAGTAGAATATGACCTTCAACAAAAGACTTATGGAAACATTTAACAAACCTCCCTGCTCTAATGTCACGCAACTGAGTCCATGATTGAAAAATTTGCTTTGAGTTTCATGGTGCACCGTTTTGCAGAGTCCAACTAGAAACTGTTTATTAACTTTTTGGCTATAAAAGTTTTGAAATAGTAATATTTGATCAGTATGTCCCTTTTGTTTTGCAAGGGGGAACTGTTGATGGAATTTTTGTACCATATCATTTAAAACTGTGAAGTCAAACCATGTAAATTGATTGCAAAGGGAGGAAATATCCAGGGTTCCATGCCAGACGTTCTTGATTGTGAAATAAATTATTCTATTCACATTCAACGGGGGACTGCATGCAACTGAGTACTGGAGACTATCACAATAGGAACTCCATACTCAAAATAGCATGTGAACCTAGACAATCACACCATCATCTTCATTTTGAAAGTAAAAGGTCTTAAATAAGAAAATACAATGATAGATGGACAAATGTGACAATGCCATGTCATTTGACAGCTAGAAAAGGGTGACCATGCCATGTGGGCAATGCTTGTTCAAATTAGTACATGAACATAGACAACTTTCAGCCCTTGTTTGGGCTCCATTAAAGTCAAATTTTGGGGGAAAATGTATTTTGGAATATTAATTTTTTGAAGATTGTGTGGTTAAAAAAGAATGAAATGTTTTGGATTTATGTGTAATATTATTGGAGAATATGTGGTTGAAAAGAAGAGAGAGAAATACATTAAAATTTTAATAGAGCCCAAACAGGGTCTTAGTAGGATTGAGGTTAGTCGTAAAAGAATTGAATAAAAAAATAAATAGGCAGGAAAAGTCTAGCAGTAATGATGTCCCATTCATCAGAGCTCATATTTAGCAGATTAACATTTATTAAGGTCATGAACAGTTCCTCATCAGAACTTAAAAATGAACCTATCACTTTATCGAACAGCAATTCAAAATCTACTCAAGGAAGGTAAAAGAAAAACAGACATTGCCTCTAACGCTAGAAAAACCTATACCAAACCAACTGCCTTTTCCAACGGTTTATTCAGATTAAAATCCTGCTAGGTCTTTCCCTTGTGGAAGGTAAACACTAATAAAAGATATTGGGCCTAAAAGACAGAAAGCTAATCAAAATCTAGGAGATACACTAACAGATTAATCTAAAAGTTCACATAGCTTCTGAATTAAAAGAAATTTTCAAACTATTAGATGCAAATTGAGTGTAAAAAAGATTGAGTGAAACAAATTTCACCAGGAATCAAGTAATGGTGTAAAGATGTACTGATAAGAAAAAGTTAGTACTAGATTTTCAGACTATGCTCTCTCTTATATACATCACATTACTTGAAGTGTGTAAAACTAGAAAGTAGATTGGTGATTATTTACCAAAATCCAGGATAGCTAGCTTCCCATCTGGAGTACGGATTAAATTTCCTGGATGTGGATCAGCATGGAAGAAGCCTGTGTCAAGTAACTGTAGATCCAAAGAAAAGTGAGTAAGATAAAACTGGTAATTTAACATAACAGGGCAGTACAGAACTTGATGGTGCGTTCCTTTATAAAGAAACTTCTTTGCATTCAGTGTTCCACATTAAATTAAAACGACGATAACGTTTTCATCAATAATAAGTTCAGTTGTGGAGTGATTTTTATTACTTAGAAGTACGATGTTATTAATTGTATGGTAATGTTCTAATATATGATACATTAGACACACAGCCATATCAGATTATGAAATGTGTTTATAATGCCACAACTCTGGCCTGCTATTTTTATAATCTCTCTCTCCCTCCCTCCCTCCCCCTCAACCCAACCCAATCACTGCACCCCAATGTGTGTGTGGGGGGGTGGGGGGTGTAGTTAGCAAACATCAAATAACAAGATACAACTCCTGTGAAATATAAGCAGTATCATGAACTAAACCAAACTCCAAACCAGATTAGAAGGAAAACTAGCAATGAAACAAGACTAAGAAGAAAATATCTCACAGATGTTAGACACAAGTCAAAACAGACTAACAATTGCTGAGCAGTATAATGCCTTTGTAACTATAGGTAGGCCAATTATACAAGGCGCTAAAGATAAATGGAAGATAAAAATGACACCTTCCCATGAACTAATTAAAATGCACAATACCTGCTTAAGGTAGCATATAACTCCAACATTTACTAGTTCGCCAACATCACTTTCAGTACTTTGTGATAGCTTCTCTCCTTCTATCCATCCAGTTGTAAGAACCTTCCTTGAAGTGTATTTCGGATATGTCTTTGGCACAACAACCTGAACTTATAAAGAAATGCAATAAAACCACCAGTAGAGTTTTCCCCCCTATTGGGCTTAGACAGAAGAGTACATTTCAGCAAAATGTCACATAGATTACCTGAGGAAGGTCCTTCTTCATTATTTCAGCAAAAAGTGTTCCATTTTCTCCCTCATTAACATAATCAAGTTCCTCAAAGAAGCGAGAAGCCCATTCATCAACCAATCCAACAACGTCGACGGATATCTTAAAAAATTAGATTTCAGGTGGATTTATTACTCATTGTTAATCACCTATTCCATAGATGATATAGCAAAAGAAAATGAACTATCAGTACCTGCGGAAATTTGCGAAGAAAAAGTCCCAAGTGCCTTATGACGTATAAATCTACTGTTACAGTCTCAAGGACAAAAGGCCTCTGTACTTTGACAGCTACCAGATCCCCATTCTCTTTTAGCCGGCCCTTATAGACCTGGCCGAGGGATGCTGTCATTAATTTTCAAAACATTGAACTAATATATGAGCTTCACGTACAAGATAAATTCAGAGAAACAAAGAATAGAGAAGCTGTAAAAGTGAAAAAAATAATACAAATTTGCAGCAAATGATGCTAATATAAATGGAAGCAGAAAGTCAATGGTCATTGGGATTACCAGCGGCTATGGGGGAGGAAGAAAGTTCAGAGTAGATGTTATACCACGGCTGTCCAAGCTCCTCTTCTATAAGAGCCATAGCAACATCATCTGGAAATGATGGAACCTACACCAACGATGAGACAAAAAGTCAGCAACAAAAGTACAGTTCAGGATGAAAATTAAACGTCCTCAAATGGATATAATTAAGATATCTTCCTTAGACTTTCTTTGCATCTCTTCATTCTTAATGAACTAAATTGCCAAAATGGAACTCAGGTTTCTCAAACCTAAAAAGTCGAAAAAATTACCTAAACATGTTTGTAGTAAATTAAAAAAGAAAGAATGGAAAGAAATAAAATCTATGACCCGACACATTGGTGTTTGTAAGAACACAAATTATCAATTTAAAGAAGATAATGGTACTTCAAGAAAAAAATGAAAGAAAAATGTAAATCATGATCAGGGTGCTTCTAAGGCTAGGATAGCTGCAGTTATAGGTGAATCCGAAGCTTTCAAAGAGAACAAAAAAAAAAGGCCCCAGAGAGAGAGAGGTAATCGTAAGCTAAGTCGAAATATAATGCCTACAAGATAAATAAATGTTAAATCAAATAAACTTTCACAACTTAATATAAGTCCTTTATATAAAAGCAAGACACACGAATGCATGAAACTAAACACTATGAATGAGAGCAGATAACAAATAAAACTAAGTACTCTGATTATCATTGCATTCTTTCACAAGTTTTGTGCTTCTCTCTTCCAAAGGAATTGAAGGTATATAACAAAAATGTCATAAGGCTTACATGCCATGTAACATTTTAAATCATTTCAAGACTTTTTATCCAGATAATACCAAATGTATCTCAATATTGATCCACCAGCTAACAATGAGTCGGAGACAAAGAGCAGGACAGAGAGAAAATGACACAAGCAAAATATAACCTTAAGAAAGTCAAAATGTATAATCTCACCTTATCACAAAGCTTTTGTAGCTCAGTCATTGCAACGGGAGACAGTATATCAGGTCGAATGCTCAATGCTTGACCAAGTTTTATGTATGCTGGACCCAAGGAGGTAACTATCTCCCTCAATTCGATGGCTCGAGCAACCTCATTCTAAATGTAGAAAGAAAGAAGAAAGGGTCAGATGGCAAGTGAAATCCCAATAATTATCACACCAGAAACTATGACCTGATTTAATTGTTTTAGTAATTATAAATTGATGCAAAAAAATCAGTTATAAAGGGAAAACATGGCTGATTTAGCCTATATCTAAAAAGAACACATTTCATTAACCAGTGCATATAAAGATCACTCTACCTGCAACCTCTCTATTGCTTAACTTTTCCTTTTAGTCTGCTGCAAAGGGCGTGTGTATGTTGTCTCTAGTTTATGGATTCAGAATATTACTTGAATAACCTTGATGTACTCTCCTACTTTTATTAATGTATTATGATGTCATTCAAAGTAAAGTCATGAGGGAGCGGAGGAGATTCGCTCTCTATTTGTTGATAAGTAGAATTCTTGTTCTTGCACTCAATTTGTTCTTAAATAGGATTGCCCACAAAATTCATTGCTATAGAACAAGGCATTAGCGATTGCCCTGTGTAGAATCTCAGTCTGACCAAAGGAAACATTTGCACTCATATAGACAAAGTTTGTTAAGCTAAACAAGAATGGTTAAAGTAAATTGATTGACATGCCATACATAATTTCCAAATTACTTAGTCAAAATTACTGAGCCAAACTTTCAAGCAGTGGAATAATTTTCCTCCCACTCTAATTTGGTATTCTTAGATGTAAGAACAGTACATAATTCTCACTCTTGATGATTAGTAATGGGGAGGTGAAGCAAAGCAAGGCAAAATGTCAGTACAATTATTACCAATGTAAAATTTTAAAGATTTCCATGACGATTTTCTTTACTCCATGTATGTAGTACTCCAATTTAAGATGGACAAGAAGAGATGTGCACTGAAGGGCTGCTTCTGCTCTCTTCAGAAGGAATTCCATGTTTATGTAACCCTAGATGATACAGTCCTTTTCCTCCCCTATCCTATATTTGACATGCCATAGTTCATTTTGGCGGAAGATCAACCTCAAGGTTGTTCCTAGGAGCATTAGTTGCCTAATTAAGTGCAGTTTTCCAAGGATAGAGATGAAATAAGCAATTCTCCTGTATGACAGGTGGGAGAACATTTTTTTATGAGAAAGCTTCATGTGGAGAAGGGGTATGCATGTTAATTGATTAACTGCACTTTCTAAACTTCTCACCGAGATTGTTTCCTGCAATATTCTGTCCAATATCTTCGTCCCCTCAAGGACTCGTGGCCCCTGTCTTCGAAGACCAAAAACTAAAGCCTTGCTTCTCCCAGTGGTTGATATATATCCCCCCCCCCCCCCCCCCCCCCCCCCCCCCCCCCCCCCCNCTCTTGCCAATCAAGAAATCTGACGATGACAGTAAGATAGAACACAGTTTTGCTTCATTGTCTAATAGCTAAGACTGACAACCATAATGTTCAAGGAGCTTCATATTAGACCTTCTCTCATCAAATTCTTTTCGAACTTCACCATTTCAAGGGCCACATTTTAATGATAACATGAACATGCTTCTGTCATTACCATCTAACATGATATGTTTTCTTTCACATCTTCATGGTATAAAAATCATGTGGTCTCGTTTGTTCGAAATCATAGCATCCAACGATGATTGCTACAAACTATATCCATCTGAAGAAAGATACTCAAGGAACTTCTTGTAGATACAAAATGGGGCCCTTCAACATCAATTATTTTTAAAATAAATGCTCGAGAGAGGGGGGCCTGGGTGGAGGGGGAAGTAACTCAATCAAGAAGATAATCAGTTCAACGAAGAGTTCAATTCAAGAACTGATGGCCACCCAATGAAATAAATTTAAAAAACAGAAAATAATGGAAGCTATGAGTCATTGCCCAGATAAAGGTTATAAATCATATTAAAAGCCATCATGTCCAAAATTCATCAACTAATTCAAAATCGAAGAATATAGGCAGTCAAAATGGAAGGGTTACAATGAAACTTTACCTCCTTTATCTTACTATTTATGAGATCCCAGGCAACACGAGAGAGAAAGCCTCCTGCAACAGACGATAACTGGACAATACGAGTTGCAACAGCACGTGGTCGTTTTCCCCAGTAAGCAGCAATGCCATCAGGATCATACACCAAAGGCAAAAACTCGCTGCTTTCATCAACCTGAAGGAGCAGAAAATGAGTTCATGACATCACTACAAAAGGCTTTCAATGAAGCACACTTTCACAACCTAAAAGTCATACCATAATGCTTAAAAGAATAGAAACCAACAATTACCAGGATATATCTGATTTATATGAAGCTTCAATCTATCATGGCACTTTTCTCTAATAGCACTCAACATTTTAAGTATTAACTAGTAACAAAGAGATGTATAATTACATTGTTTACTCATGAATACTTGCCAACATTTCAAACCTGTAAAGAAATCCTCAACAGCCTGAGTGGAAACTCTAGTATCAGGATCAAATCAGTCTAGGCCAGATTTCTTGTGAAAAGGTTTTCATCAGAACCTAATTTTACTTTTATCTATGAATACTTGACATGTTAAGTATTACTAGTAACTAAAAGATGTACATTACATAGTTTTCCCTATAAATACTCAAAATTTCAAACATGTAAAACAAGAAAATTATCGTCAACCTTCTGTGTCGAAACTCTATGATCATGCTCAAATCAGTCTGTGTAGAAGAAACTCGATTTGAAACAGTTTTTACTAGATCCTAGTTTAGCTTGGTTGAACCGCAGTCTAGTTAAATTGTAAAAAATCATTTGATCTTGTACATCATAAAAATATTCAGAAGTCTTTCTTTTGGGAATATTGAATATAAAGGAAACAGGATGCCAAAGGTTTCAAATCCCACCTAAAATGAACTCAATCAAAAAGGTTAGCCAATAAGAAGAATGGACAAATTTTGGGGTTATTTTAGATCTGCAGTATCCAGGTCCAGGACCAGAGAAATATGATCGAATTAGTTGCCATTAGATCTGGAACTTGAGTATGTCAAACAATACTATTTAACTGCAAATTAACATCAGAGGTACAAAGGTTAAAATTATGAAATAAAAATATCAATAAGTGAGACCAAAGATGATAAATGCAATTGAAATTATGTAGGATGAATTTTTGTTGGTATTTAAGTCACTAGTTTCGTTCTCTCATAAAACATGAGACTTGAAATATAATTAGACCATAATGAACGTTGTATTTAAGAACAACCCCATAGTCTAACGTTACTTACATTTGTAAAACTTGAAAAACCAGACCTTTAGGCAATTTCTCAGTTGAGAAGAAAAGAAAAAGAAAAAGCAAAAAATTCAAAAACTGAGAGGCACAGCGAGAAACCTGACAAGATATTCAAATGTAACGTTGGACAAATGAAAGTCATGTTACTGACCTCAACTAAACGGAGCTTGATATTGTTATCAGCAAACTGTGTGTCCTTTAAATTTTGACCCCGAAGTCCCTTCATTAGTACAGACAATTGCTCGTTTTCTTCCATCTGTGCCCTCACCCTTTTGATCTCTTGTGATACATCTTGCATTCTCTGCAATGCCCAAAATCACATGATAGCAAGACATCACTACTTCAATCCATCGTAACCACGTTTAAACACCTAACAAGTACCATTATCTTTTACCAGGTACCAAAAGTCTCTCAAAAGACGGTTAAGCAGGAATGCATAATTCACGTTAACAACCAGGTACATAGTATGTGTATGAATACGCGTGAACGTAGAAAACATTTTGGTTTCTCTATGAATGTACAAAAGTAAATAAATAACGTGTTTCATGTTGTGAATACTTAATATCAACCTAATTTGATATTAGCTTCAAGTTCTTGTTTCATTTTCTTTCTTTCTTCTTGGAGCAAGTAATGTCTGAGATGAAGAAGAATTTCCATATGTTGTTCGATATAAGATTCAAGCGTATTATATCGTTCAAAACAAATAGGCCCTGTTTATTGCTCTTTCTTTTTCTTTTCCATGGAAGATGAAAATTAAAATTCATTTCCACCTTTTTGCATGTTGATTGACTAAATTTTCCACGGAATTGATTTTCCACATTTTCTTGGTTCTTGATTTCTAGGCAATTTTTTTTTATTTTTTATTTTTTTTGGGCGATTGAAACAAATTATATTCCCAACTGTAAGAAATTCTATCATTTTAATGGACAATTTCCGCAGAAAACAAAATCAAATGAATACCAAAAGATCCAAAATTTCAATATTTTTTAGGTGGAAAATTATACCAATCAAACACAATTAATTGACAATTCTCAATAAAACAAGTTTTAGGCAATTCAATTCCCTAAAATTCATTTTTTTCAACCTAAATTTCATTCTTGCAATCAAACCCACAGTGAAGCACACTTTTAAGTGAATTCTAATCTAAGTTCTCCCCTGCAAAACTTTCCAATCAATCAAACTAAAATACGAACCTTTTAAAAAATAATAATAATAAAATGAAATAAAATAAAATAAAATAAAGATGATGATGAAGAAAATGAAAATTCCATTACTTGGCTAAGGAAAAATATGCAAAACTGAAATGAGGTGAACAAGCTAAAAGGTGTCCAGTCTTAGCTCAACTTAGATACTTGGCCCACAAATATAAATAAAAAAGTTTAAAAAAAAAAAAAAGACACACTTTCATCTTCGTTTATTTTTTCAGCCACATGATTTTGAAATTATAACTCAATATTAACATAAATGAATAAAATTTAGAAAGAAAAACAAATGACATTAATTTGCAACAGGGCTTACAGTGGAAGCACCGTTGACAGGCTTATACGACGGCGTTTTCCCATTAACAACTTTGGGTGGCGATGGAGATGATTTAGCAGGCTTGGTATCCGACGGTCTCGGCTCCGTGGTAATGGCCTTTACGACGGCGTTTTGATTGCGGAATTTAAGGATTCTTTGAAATGGCCGGCGATAGTTTGACTTATGCAAATTTGTCGAAAACGATAATTTGCGGTGTAGAGGATCGATTCCGCAGTAGACCAGCTGTGCAGCTGCGTCCATGGCGGAATCTGAACAGAAACAAAAAACCCTTTTTCAAGTGAGTGATTATCTGTGTAGTGAGCTTGAAACTAAACGGCGATGAACAAAATGTAGCATGGAAAATGGATTGAATGTATCTTTTGTGTTTCAATTATCAAATGAATACTCAATTAAACAGTGAATTCAGTATCTGTAGGAGATTTTCTGTGTTCGAGTTTTGTGCACTGTGTGTAGAAGAAGGAAGTTTCACTGGTGGCTGAGTTGGGTTAGTTGGGAAGATACGTGGCGAAATATGAGGAAAGTTCACATTGGCGCGACTCCGGGTGCGGTTCTTTGCCGTCAATTTTTATTACATGGAAAGTTGTTACATTCTTTTTTGGCCATGCGTGTGCTTCGTTAAGGCCTTGTTTGATAGCGATCTTTTCTGAATTTTTTTTTCTCGAACTTAATTTTAATTATACGATCTTTAAATAATAATTTTGCATCCACTTTCTAACCAGGGTAGGAGACAGGAGCCAAGGTTGGACTAACGCACTCATTCTTCTAAAATGCATTTTTCTATTTTTTATTTTCAATCACATTTTTCAATAAAATAATATTACAAGCAAATTCAAAAAAAATTCTTCTTTTTTAATCACTATTTTTCATCAAAATACTATTTAAAATGCATTCTTAGGAGAATAATGTGACTCAAATAGGGTGTAAATTTTTATTTTTGTTATTCTGAACTAATATATAAATTATGCATTTTAGAATAGTATTTTATTGAAGAATGTGTGGTTAAAAAATAAGGAAAAATTTAAATTTACTTGTAACATTATTTTATGAAAGAATATATAATTAAAAATGAATTTTGAAAAAATGGGAATCAAACGTAGGCAATTAAGATTAAAAAATAAAAAAATTATAAAGCCTGCCGCTTTTGTAATTTGTACCCTATGTATAAAGAAGTTTGGTTATCTTATGTGCTATCTTTTAGATCTACAAGATTACGTACAAATTGTGTTGAATTATGGAGAGAGAATTCTAGAATGGAAGAAGGGAAACTTGGCGGGAAAAATCTGTTGTAATTTTCACACCACAAAAGTGTGGTATCAGTACATATATATATATATACAAAGCAATGTCGTGTAACTCTCCTAACAAAATTTGATACAGAAATGACTTAAATAACCCTTATGCTAATATGGTTTAACACTCCCCTCAAGATGGGAAATGTATATATAATACTCTCATCTTGTTTAACAAGGATTTGAATTTGGCTCCCCGTAAAGGCTTCGTCAACAAATTTGCCACTTGTTCTTGTGAAACCATATGTAACATTTTCACTTCTCCTGCTTGCACTTTATCTCTAACAAGATGACAATCAATTTCTATATGTTTCCTTCTTTCATAAACATCGGATTACTAGCGATATGAATGGCCGACTGATTATCATAGAATAGTAATGCTGCCCTGTTGTGTTTGACACCTAAGTCATTGAGTATATTCTTTAACCAGCTCAATTCGCAAACTGCACATACCATAGATCAATACTCTGCCTTAGCTGAAGACCTTGAGACTGTGTGTTGCTTCTTAGATTTCCAGGATATTAACTAATTTCCCAAAAAGATGCAGTAACCTGTGACAGACCTTCTTGTATCCGAACAAGCTGCCTAGTTCGCATCACAGAAACCTTTGAGATGTAAATCAGATTTGCTCTCAAAGAACAGACCTTGAGCAAGTGTTCCCTTCAAGTATCTTAGCACGTGATGAGCAGCTTCCAGATGAGGTCCTTTTGGTGACTGGAGGTACTGACTATGTACTTATACTGCATATGAGAGATCGGGTCTGGTTATTGTCAAATACAAAATTCTTCCCACTAACCTATGGTATTAACTTACATCCATAATTGGTTCTCCTTCATCCTTACTTAGTTTCAAATTATGAGATAATGGGCTGCTTGCTGGCTTTGCTCCAAGGTAACCAGCATAAGATAGTATCTCCAGTGCATACTTCCTGTGACATATGGAAATTCCATATGAGTTTCTTGCCACCTCAAGGCCTAGGAAATATTTCAGAATCCCCAAGTCTTTCAATCTAAATTGATCACTCAGTTATTTTTTAAACTGTTCAATGTAGGACAGGTTATTCACACCTATGATGATATCATCTACATAAATGAGAATGATGGTAAAGGAACGATCATCTTGCTTGCTGAATAAAGAATAATCAGACCTTGATTGCTTAAACTTTTGTAAAAGAATGTATGAAGTCAACTTAGTGTTCCATTGCCTTGAAGCCTGTTTAAGTCCATAGATAAACTTGTTTAGTTTGCAAACGAGCTGCTCTCCATTCTCACCTGCTGCTCACAACCTGGAGGTATTAGCGTATACACCTCTTCATTTAGTTCACCATGAAGAAAAGCATTGTTGATGTCTAACTGATGAAGAATCCATTGCTTATGAGCAGCTACAGTAGGAGAGTTTTGACTGTAGCCAGTTTTGCAATAGGAGCAAAAGTTTCCTCATAGTCTAAACCGACCTGCTGAGTGAAACCTTTAGCAACAAGCCGTGCCTTTTTTCTTTCTTCTGTCCCATCAGATTTGAGTTTGACTTTGAAAATCCATTTGAAAGCAACAGGTGTTTTATGTGCAGGCAATTGATCAACCGTCCAAGTGTTGTTTGCAATAAAAGCCTGATACTCGGTGTCATAGCCTTGAACCAATCTGAATGTTTTGAAGCTTCAGTATAAGACTGAGGTTCATATATAGTGGATAAAAGCCAGTGAATATGTTCTTTGTACAGTAGATAGCTTGCTGTAGTCTAAATAATCATAGATAGAATATTGCTTTCCAGAGATATAGCCTTTTTTCCATGGACTCTGACTGAGGCATAGGCACTTGAGATACTGGACTACAATGATAATCTTGGAGATAGGATGGAGGTTGTTTAGGTCTGCTTGATTTTCGTATAGGCATTATATGTTGTGAGGAATGGATAATAGGTAGAATAGGTTAGGGTGAGTGTGGATGAAAAGATTGATCAGACACAAGAGAAATTCCCCACGCATAGGAATGTAGTGTGAACGTGGAAATGTATCATCAGGATGTGAAATTGAGTGTGTTGGAAATAAGGTTGAATCATGTTGTGGAAAAACTTTGGACTTGGACAAAGAGCTAAGAAGAGTAGAATGATGAAAATGAAATACATTTTCATGGAATGAAACATCTCTAGAAGTAAAGGTATTGTTGGTTTGAAGATTGTACAATTTGTAAGCTTTCATGCCATAAGGATACCCAATAAAAATGCAAAGTACAGCCCGTGGGTCAAACTTGGTTCGATTTCGTTTTAGAGTAGAAGCATAACAAAGACATACAAATACTCTGAGGTGAGTAGATGATGGCTTGGTTTGAAAAAGCGTCTCATAAGGGGATTTATTGGCAAGAACTGAAAAGGGTGTTCGATTGATAAGATGAGTAGCAGTAAGTATACGCTCTCCCCAAAATTTGTGAGGCAAATTAGCTTGGAATTTAATAGCTCTTGCAATGTTAAGTATATGTTGATGCTTCCTTTCAACCATTATCAAATCTGAAGATTTTTAACTGGCATTGAAGATGTGTTTGGATTAGGTAGAAGAAGGCTTGAATAATAGATCTAGTTTGAGATTTATTTTGCATAAGATATGTCCAAATCATCCGACTATAATCATCTAAAATAGTGAGGAAGTATTTGGAACCATTCGGTCCCCAGATGTCACGATGAATAATATCAAACATTTTGGAAGCTTTTGTCTCACTATGTGGGAAGGGCAATCTATGTTACTTGGCCATAGGACAGATAGTGCAATGTAAATGTTTGTTGAATGTAATTGTAGGAACAAACTTTGGTAGAAGCAGCAACTTGGAATTGGGAACATACCCTAAACGGCAATGTCAAACATCAGTAGTAGTGTTGATATTAAGATTGTTCATGGACTTACAAGTAGCATTATTTGCTTTATTACATTGTAACTGAGAAACAGGATCATAACTAGTATTGGAACATACAACAGAATTAATATTGAAGGAATTATCAGACTGTGTGGAAGGATGATGAAATTTATGTAAAAATTGATTGTGAAATTGATTATCAGATTCTTGAAAGGAGTACAGTCCATCCTCAAGTTTGCTTACCCCAATCGTCCTCCATGTCAAAAGATCTTGGATAAAACAATAATGGCATATGAATATCAGGGAGCAGCTATGTTTAAGTATCAAGTTGCTAACAGAAATCAAATTGAATGTAAAGCATCGCACAACAAGAACATCCGTCAGCATAAAGGTATTAGATAGCTTGACTGTGCCAATATGTGTTGCATTAGCAGTTTCCCTATTAGGTAGTTTCACAGATGCATTAATAGCAACAATCACATTGGTTAAATGTTTAAGAGAACAAACCATATGTTCTGAGGTACCTGTGTCTATGATCCATCTGACTGCAACTACACCAACCTTAGAACAAATGCGAGTACCTGAGAATGTAAATGCATCAGGAACTAGGGGTAAAACAACTGGTATATCTTGAGGTTGTGTATGATTACATGCTGAGATTTGCCCTTGCAACTGAGGTGCTAACATAGCCAAAATCTGCTTACACTGATCAGGAGTAATAGTGAGATTTGAAAGAAAATTTATCACTTCAAAGTGATTGCCATAAAATGCTTGTCCCCACAACGTTTGCAACTGAATTTTTCACTTTAGCAAGTCTGTGGCCAGGGGGATAACATATGAACTTATAACATTTCCCCTTAAGGTGACCAAGCATTCTACAATGACTGCATATAGGTCTCTCCTTCTTCTGAAATTGATTAAGTGGTATATTCCTTTGATTTCCAAAGGATCTATACATCACACTGCTTGCAAAAGTTGTTGCCTTAAGATTTTGTTGTCTCTTAGTAGTAACATCCTTTTGTCTTTCATCTTGTAACAGTGCAAACACTTTATTAAGTGAAGGCAATGGATCCATCAGTAAAATTTAACTCCTAACACCAGAAAAATTCTCATCTATCCCATTAGAAATTGCATAACCTGATCTTCACGCTTATAATCAATGTTACTTATCGCAGGTCTATAGTTATTTAATTCTTCCCAGATGCCTTTGAACCGGTTAAAGTAAGAGTTGACTGAGTTGTTCTCTTGTGAAATCGAAGTAATCTGCTTCTTTAATTCATAAATGCGAGTGCTATTACCTTGGCTATAACGATTCCTAAGCTCAATCTAAATCTCTTGTGTTGAATCCTTGTGCATCACACTTGGATGTAGCTCTTTTGAAATGGAATTAATAATCTAGGAGAAAACTAAATAATTGCATCTTTACCAAGTACTATAAATGAAGTCATCCTGTTGTGGTTTGACAATGGATCCATCAATGAATCCTTCCTTGTTCTTGACGCTAAGTACCATAACAACAGCACGACTTCATGTCACATAATTGTCCTCTGTTAGCACAATTGAAATAAGCTGCATCCCTGTGTTATCGCCATAGTGAAGATAATATGGACTGTTCGGATCAGTTATCAGTCTATTTGCCATGGAAGTCACATCTCCTCCAGCCATTTATGCAACAGAAGACTCGACGGAAGAATTACTGTGATCGGATTGATTTTAGACTGTCGTTTGAGTATTGGAATCTCTCGCCATAGTAGAGAAGCTTCATATCTATGATACCATGTTGAATTATGGAAAGAGAATTCTAAATTGGAAGAAGGGAAACTTGACGGGAAAAATCTGTTCTAATTTTCGCACCACAGAAGTGTGGTATCAGTACATATGTATATACAAAGCAATGCCGTGTAACTCTCCTAACAGAATTTGTTACAGAAATGACTTAAATAACCCTTATGCTAATATAGTTTAACAAATTGGACATCTAGCTTTTTTATGTAATTTACAAGAGCCAATGTGAATTGAACTTTTTGATATACAATTCTAAAAATTGTGCGAAGATGGTCCCTATGTACAAAATAAAATAGTTGACTTGTGTGGCTATTATGCTTTATGGTCTTGTCATGAAAACTTATTTGGTGTAACTAACATAGAAAGTTATTGTGATTGTATCTTAACTTAGTATAAGATTATTTTCAAAAAACTCTCTATTTATAAATAATATTTTATGTATTATAGAGACAATCTTTTACATTAAGAGAGTCAAAATTTTAATACACTCCAACAAGCTCTCTATTTTGAATTTTTTATTTTATTATTGATTTCTCTTCTTAGTTATTAACATAATTTCTTACGCGTCCATTGACCAATCATTTTATATATGGTTTGGATAGTTTAAAAAGTAGATATTGAAATATATGATTTATTAAATACAATTATTGTATATTAAGAAGAGATAGTGTGTTTGACTTTTTAAATTTGGAGAGCTAAACTCACTCTTTATGTTAAAAAATTAAAATAGAGTTTCTTGGAGCTCAATTTTAAACATTGATTCTCTAAAATGAAGAGCATTTTATAATTAGAGTATCTTGGAGATGCACTAAGATAACAAGTGTGTTTGAGCCCCTGTTTGGTGGCCATTTTTTGGAAAAAAAAAATTGTTTTAAGTAGTGAATTTTTGGAAATCTGTGATTAAAAAATATAGAAAAGTTTTTGATCTGTGTGTAGAATATTTTATTGTGTGAATGTATGTGGTTCAAAATGAGTATACAGAAAAAATTTTTTTTTTTAAAAATGGGAGACAAACATGGGGCAGAGAATAATGATGTGCAAATGGCTCAAACAATGTAATAATTCTACGTGGACAACTTAATATGTCAATAAAGATTTAACTTTAGAAAATGTCTTTAGATTAGAGGTTAAACTACGTGTTTTTAATACTTTTATGATATGATGTAGTAGTAAATTAGCATGCCACAAAACCATTAAGTGAAACACCTATTGAGTTATGACTATTAATTAAGAAAATTTTGTCGATATGGGAGACTTATGTGACATAGTGGTGTAATTTGATAAATTAAAGTTCGATGACATTAGATGAAACAAATTGATATTTAGTAACCCGATTGAACTTTAGTTCAATATTCAACATTGCAAATGAAATTTACCCCAATATTCGGTGATGATGTCTTCATAGTAGACAACAATCTCTTTTGTTTATATTTTATGAATAATGCAAACGAACAATTATTCATTAGTATCTATCAATTAGCGAAAAGAAATCGCATGGTACGGTTAAATTAGAGTTAATGAACAAAGAGAATACTAATTGACTAAAAAACATTGAACGAGAAATAAATTAAGCCCCATAATAAAAACTAGATTTTTAACATATTTTGATAAAAGTTAACGAAATATATGGTTGGAAAGTTATGATCCATTAAAATATGTGTTTAAAATTAATTATTTAATTGAACTTGAATTAAAATTAAAATTTTTAATCTGTGATTTACTCTAACCTGCTGAAACACATCTCGCGATTTACCTCCTCCACAATGCTCTAAGGGCAGGGCGGTGACGAGACCCTCAAGGTTGGGGTTCAACCCTTTTTTAATATATATAATAAAGTGCCTTACTCACGTTATTTTGAAACCAAGTCTAGATTATGTACCTCAATGATTCAAATACGTAATCAGTAGTGTAACTCTTCACGGATTTGGTTACTGCATTAACTACATTTTAGGAAATTTGAGGTCATAGGTCTATATATATGGTTTAGCATATTTGCCCTCGACCATTTTTCATGGTCAACATTTTCCTAAAATGAATAATAACGTTAAACGTAAAACAAGAAATATAATTACACAAGTTATTAGATATAATTTAACATTTTCCATGGTCAAACTTTTCCTAAAATAATAATGTAAACCAAAATCTTTTTCCTACTTTTTAACCATACATTCTCATAAAAATCACTATTCAAAAACATTATTTTTCTCGAATAATAATTGTCAAACATGGGCTAATTTGTTAGGAATTGATACAAGCGCTTTTATATTTAGCCATTGTTTGGTCCCTATTATTTATAAAATACATTTTTCTTTCTCTTATTTTCAACTATACATTATTCAATAAAATAATATTAAACGCAAATAATTTTTTTTATTTTTTAATTATATATTCTCCATCAAAATACTATTCCAAAATTCATTTTGAACGAAAAATAGGATTCAAACAAGACCTTAATAGCTTCATTCCACACAAATACAAACATTTTCTTCCAATTATTAACGAAATATAGTACATTGAACCATATTACAGAGTATTAAGTACTAGAAATTACTACTATGTTCAATTAAATAGAAGTTTCAAATATTAATGTACTAAAAATAAATAGTAATGTTATTTAGCACAATTGAGATTGCAACTCTAATGATTCTACATAACATTTTTCAAAAATAAAATTGTAGAGTACATGAATAAAGTTTAAATTTTTTATTCTTTAATAACATTGAGCACTTAGGGTCGTTGACGCGGAAAACCAACTCAAAATTGTGGAGCATGTGGTTCTAAGGCCAATTTTGGCTTCAGGAGCTTGTAGAAGTGGTCAGGTGTGCGCCTCTGAATTTGTACTAGAAGCATGTCAAATTGTGCTCCAAGCAGCTTTCAATATATTTGTTATAATTTTTCTCCCGATTTTCGATTGAGACTCAAAGTGTTTTGGAAAGTTAACTGAAAATGTTACAATTCTTCTAGACGTATCATTTTTTATTTGAATGTTTATTATGCCAATAATGGGTCTTAATCTGAGAAAGAAAATCCGGAGCATTATTATTTTTGGTTGAAAATTGATATGTGATAATACTTTAACTATATTTTAGCCATTTTACGTATTTTCTTATCTAATTGACCCCCAGCATATCTCAAATCTTAATCTTGAGGTCGGCATAACTTTTGAATATTTATATTTTAGTTCCCGAACTTTTGATCTCTTACAATTGAGTCATTTTCACACTTTTGTTTTTCCAATTCCACCATTTTATATCGATTTGAACTTAATAAATACAATACATATAGAATTGGGTTATAATTCATCAAAATAATCAATAAATACTCTAATTTAAACGTCCAAATAAGTGTACAAATTACACATATCACTAGCCTATTGGCACGTCCTATTAGCTCGTGAAATTGGTCATGTTTTGTCCCTATTCAACTTGTCGATTTGTAGACATGATAATAGGAAAAAAGGAGCCTCATAAAAAGCTGACTAGCCTTACCGAAGTCGTATCCAATCAGTGGAATTGAAAGACCAACCTAGGTCATATGTACCGAGCCTCCAAGCTTCTAGGCCAACGGGCAACATGGGCTCACTACCACAACACTATCCAAATCATGTAATAAAACATTATTTACTTCTTGTTGATAAAGTACTTACAGACATTAATGACTCTTTTTATCTATAAGTTTCGAGAAACCTACAATTATTAATAAATTATTTCTATTTTATAATATTTATAAAAGGAGACATACACAATAAAAGAAACAGCACAATCTCCATTCTATTAATTTTACTTTTTTTTTCATTTTCTTTCTATTAATAATATTTCACAAGAAAACAAATAAAATATTGAAATGCCTCCCAGTAATATGAACACCAGAAAATACCAAAGAACCGGGACTCTTTCTGGTCCAGGTTCATCCCCATCCATGATCTTCATTGTATCCACCGCTCTCTTTCCTCTCATTCGTTTGCCCATTGGACCTCAAAAAACCCACTTGCCAATACATAGAAAGAAGGGTGATTGATACAAGGGAAAAGGCGTTTTGCAAGGAAATGGAAATTACAGAGTCAAGAATGAAGATCAATTGTAATAGCAGAAGTCCAAGAAAAGCAGATATACAAGAGAAGAATCATGTTGTTCATAAACTTCCATCTGGTGACAGTCCTTATGTCAGAGCCAAATATGTTCAAGTATGTATAATTTTCATATTTTGTGTTACTATGTATAGTTTTCCTTGGTGTGTATGTGTCTCTTTTGGTGCATTGTATAATTCAGAGCTTTCTTTATGATTTTATTTTCTGTTATGGGTTTAAATTTCCATTTTGAGAATATTTTTCAAGTTTGGCTGTGATTTTAGCTGCTTTTAAGGAGGGCAAACGTGCCGATTGAAAATGAATGAAAGAATGATGGCATAATGCAAAGATCAGAACTTATAAATGATGGGTTTGGCTGCAAATAACTAAATAAATATGCTCTGGTTTGTCATCTTAGAATTTGTTTTCACCTTTTTGGATAGTTAATCTACATGGATTCAATATATTTGCATTGTTATTGGAATTCTTGTCTTTATTATAAGCACTTTACTTAACTTTTCATTTGTGCATATAATCGAGTTTATGTAGAAAAAGTAGACCTAGCTTTAAATGCTCAGTACACAATTTGCACTTATATTCGCAGCTTTCTGCAAACTGGTGCAGAATAAAGTGATTTAAGTTGATAGATGAGGAGATTAGTTGATATTTTTTCAAATTCATTTAAACTTCAATTATGCACCTCAATTATTTTTTGATCTTCAATCATTTCATTTTATGTAATTGATGTTTCGATCTGGACTTACTTTGGCATGATTTTAATTAGTTAAGTATTCAACTATTTGGAATTCATGTTATAGATGGGAAGTTAGAATATATAGCTCGACTAGGTAACTTATACTTTTCTTTCACTACCGGTAGACATTAATATTGTGTTTAAAGAGACTATTTTGATCACATGAACTCGTACATCCCTGCTGTGTCTTAATGTGTGTTAGAATCCAACCATCAGTAAATTAGCCTCCGTTCAGAAATTTTTTTATAGATGGTTTAATTTATAAATGGATAGAAATGTGTGGTTGAAAATGAAGTTTGATCCTATAAATATTTATAGATTAGCCAAACGGAGGGTTACCGAATGTAGAACCTAAATCTTATTTGCTTGATGCCAATATAGAAACCATTTTGCTTAATCTTTTTTGCATTCCCTTTTTAGCATTTAATGAAATTTATTCAGTACATTCAGACATTCAAGTAATTGATTGATGGTTTCTAGACGTACTATGCATCAATTTGATTTCATACTTGTTTATTTTTCTTTTGTTCGACATGTTACTAACAGTTGGTCAAGAAGGATAATGAAGCTGCAATAGTTTTGTTTTGGAAGGCAATTAATGCTAGAGACAGAGTAGATAGTGCACTCAAAGACTTGGCAGTGGTTATGAAACAACAAGATAGAGCTGAAGAGGCAATAGAAGCTATAAAGTCCTTTAGGGACC
>CAIGRP010001469.1:0-45460 GCA_903798385.1 Fraxinus cuspidata
TTTGCATCAAATATATAAAACTAAAGATCAAAACATCAAATTACAAGGTTCTTCGTTCACCTATCGCTGATTAACCTAGCATGGTATAGTAGAAAGAAGAAAGCATGAAAAAGAATCAAGAAATGACATCATCAAATTAATTTTGGATTTGGATCTTCATGCTTTGGGGATGAATTTTGTGTTTCTTGCCTCGTTCTATGCTCTCTAATCTTAAAAATTTCGTCCTCTAGGTCCCCTCCCCTCGTTCTGGACGGCTCTAGGGTTTAAATATGCGACCTAAGATTCGTTTCCATAAGAATTGGAATAAAATTAGGAAATCAGAATTTTTTTCCCGATTTGCCCTGGCGGACGCCCGTACAAAATGGGGCGGCCGCCCAAACATAATATTTTGTTCCTGTTAATGGGGTCGAGGGTTGGGCTGGGGGACTGCCCAATTATAAGAAATTTCGCGAATTTTCCTTTCAGCCATTTTCTTTATTTTTTCTTCCATATTGGTCCTTCACATCAAATTACTTCAATGTTAGTTCTTCAACTTTTACTCAAATGCATATTAGTCCCCAAACTTCCATTAATTGACTGATTTACCTTTCTTTCTTTTCCAATTGCTTAGAAACATGTCCAAAACTAAAATAAGATAAAATTAACCTAAGTTAAGTAAAATGCAATAATTTTTATTATGTTTTCGAATCATTATCCCTGAACTTATTCACGTGTTTTTACGTGAATAGTGTGTGTTTAAAACTCTTGTTAGTCGAAGATTGCAATGCTTCTTTTTGACCCCCATGTGGATTTGGAGTAGCCTTCGTGATAACACTGTAAGTTGCAGAAGCAACCTTTCACGACTCTGCAATGTTGATTGGTGTTTCATCGGTGATCTTTGTTGAATTCATTGGAACTTTACTCGAAGCTGGTAGTGGAACAGAACTGATTGGGCTAAGAAACATATAGGCAAGGAAGACATGGAGTTAATGGATTAGTTTAAAGTTTTGTAGGGTGGAGTGGAGTGGAGGAGTTGCCAACTTGCTCCTCCTTTATACTTGACTATGTAACAATGTTGGATTATTTACACAGCTGAATGGGAAAAGGTGTAGAAAATCGAATAGTTAATGCAGTTGGACTTCAACATTTTCCTCCTATATATGAAAATCGAATAGTTAATGCAGTTGGACTTCAACATTTTATCTCCGTACAACTAGACAATATTTACGTACCTAAAAAAGCTATGTTATATCAAAATCGTTCTCGCTCACTTGTTTATTTAAAAAAAAAAAACCCAAGAGCTCTTTCTCAATCACTCTTTTTAGTGGGTGGAATAGTACATAAATGGCGGTTCTCAGACAAGGGAATCATTCCTCAGGATCATAGGATCCTTTTTCATTGGATAGGAAGGACGGTAGCACAATATGTATTTCTAAGTAATTGTCCCATAGATCCTATACCCTGATTCAAATACCATTCTTTTTCACTTTATCCTCCCCCGCTCACTGCCCTTCAGGCTTTAAAAACTTTTCATTGTCTCCACTTACCATTATCTACATGGCAATAAAGTAAATATATCCATACAACTAGACAATGTTCAAGTTATGTTGGAGTAGCGTCAAACAGGCCATCTGTTATTCTCAAAATTTACAATACAACATATTCATCGATTACTATCATGGAAAAGTCAGGCATGAATACATCATTTTCACGTTTTTAGACGGCCAACCCCATTATCTGTCAAGAAATGTAAGTCTGTGCTACCAATTTGAGGAAAAACACGCAAACAAAATTCTCTCACAAAAAATATACTTTTTTTCTCAAGGAACCACTCAGCTGTTAATACTTTACAGGCCGCGTTAATGAAGCCACTGTTTATTTTACACGTAAATAAACCCCAGGGGACGATAAAAATCGGCAACATCTATATGTATATAAAACTAGGACTACGAGGATGAGTTGATGAGAACAGTATAAAAACCAGGTCCCTATGGCCGTAATCTCCATCCTCGCTCAGCAATTGCTTTATGCACTCGACTTGCTGCCTCAGCAGTGTCGTTCAAGGGGGGATAACTCCAGCTTTCTGACATCTGAAATCAAGAGAAAAACGAAACTCACATAAATATTGTAAAGAATAAAATTCAGTACTTGAAGTGGATTAATGCCCAAGAGCCAAAACACGAATTCCCACTGCTCCCTTCAGTCAGAGATAATTAAATGCTAATCCATTAGGCCATATGACATCAGCATGCGTTCACCTTCTATATATATATATATTGAAAGAGTGGGGAGAGAAGAAAATTTGACAACAAGACGTTATGGGATCAAAATCCAAAGGAGAAAAAGTAGTAGAGCGCTGCAGAGCATTTCTACAAGTAAAAGAGAACTTTGAATATTGCGCGATCGTAAGCAGAAGAATAGTTAAACTCAATCAAGTCCCTTCTTAAATTTTATTATTTCCCCTTTACGTTTATTGCATTTGTTGGACAAATCAAGCTAATCATCACCTTTCTTATCAGCCATATTTGTTGTTACTGTACCATTATACCATAGGACCATGCATATATTTAACCTACAATTTAAACGAAAGCTAGGGAAGATCACAGGAATTACTATTAACCATATTTTTCAATTCATGAACCTCAAATACGAAGGAAACCTCATTTCTTGGGTTTTTCTTTTTCGGGGATGGGAGGTATGAACAAGCAACAGATGTCAACACAAATCTAAGAATATGGAAATCGTTCTCTGTAACACGGACATTTCAATTAGTCTACCATAATTTTATTTTATTTTTATATTAGAAATATTATATATTATTAATTCAAAATTATTAGCAAGTAACAAATAGGTACTCATATTTAAAAGATTTCAACAAGAAAAATTAATAACAAGTATAAAACTAAATTTATACTATATAAATAAAGAATTTTTAGAAATTTAATCAACGTATTGTACATTTNAACAAATATGTACTCATATTTAAAAAATTTCAACAAGAAAAATTAATAACATGTATAAAACTAAATTTATACTATATAAATAAAGAATTTTTAAGAATTTAATCAACGTATTGTACTTTTTTTAAAAATCGCGTATCGGCGTATCTGACACGTATCGTGTCGGACACACGTGTCCGTATTGGTGCATAATAGGAAATCAAGGAAGCCAACTTATGAATGTAAGCCTCATTACATATATCAAAACCTTTCTCAAAATTTTAATAGCACAGTAGATATTTTTAAGATAACTTCATTTTGAAGAAGTTGGTTGCTTCAAATTTCATAATCAAAAGAAATAAATTACTCCAGAATATATTTTACAGGAAGTTTATACTAATCACTTACATCCTCAAGACCTGTAAATGGTCGAACCACGCCTCTTTCCCTCAACTTCTTATGGAACTCAACAAACTTCCATGAACAGTGTTCAGCTCCAATAACATAAACAGGTTTCCTGTGATAACCAAAGAGTTGATCATATATATGGCAGGCCTGTTAAATATAAATCCAAAATCATCAATGGCTATTAAGGCATTGTACTAAAGCTTACCCAGTGCTGCAAACTTCACTCAACATACTAACTGAATCTGCAGTAACTATAAAAGCATCTGCCCAAGCCAGATGTCCCATGTGTGGATTAGGTTCTGATAACAACAGTACAACATCCTCATTAGTTGATTCTCCCAATTCATTCATATACCATCTATCATGTTAGTTACCTTCACCATCCCATATGTATATTTTCGGATGAGTTCCCAGTTCTTTCAGTATAATGTTGGAGACCTGTCAATTAAAAGCCCAATAAACATAAAACAGAACTTTACTGGAAAACGAAAGGGTTGGTGAAATTATGGTTATTAACATATTAAATTGACGAATACTGTAACATAGCTTTCATTTGGTAAATTTATAAATCATAAAGAGGAATAGTAGTGGGCCCAACAAAATGTGTGTATAATAAATGAGTGATAGTTATGAATGTCTGGTTGAAATTAATACTCCCACCGTCCCAATTATATAGGCTTGTTTCGTTTTTCACACGGATTAAGAAAGCTTCTTTAATGTCATTGGAAAATTAATTTTTGCCAAGATATTTTCTAATTTACCCCTATTTAATCTTCATCATGTAAAACTAAATTATTGTTGGAACTAATAAAGAATTTGAAGANTTGTCAAGATCCTTCCTAATAGGGTTATTTAATTTTCAGTATGTAAAATTAAATTATTGTTGGAATTAATAAAGAATTTGAATGATGTAATTTGATGATAGTTGTTCCATGTTTTCAAGAAGTAGGAAATGTATGTATTTGGATGATTTCAAGAAGTTGACATATTAAGTGAGGAAAATTTAATAAGGGTATATTGGTAAAGGAACAAAACAAAATATTTTACATTAGAAAACAAGTCTATATATTTGGGACAAGAGAAAAAGGAAACTCGGCCTATATAATTGGGACGGAGGGAGTATTTGACTTTGACTCGATTCATAAACCATTTATAATTTGGTTTCCATATGGAGGCTTATTCTCATACCTTTTCAGGTGTCCTCCTTGAGAAAGATATCCTCACACTTCCACAGCTTGCAAGTACATTGTGGAGTGAGTTTGTCAATTGCTTTGCGAGGTCCGTGCTATATCTGCAGTACCCTATCAAAGTCATGGGAATATAACATTATGAAATACTAAGTACAGCTATTTCTCAATTGGAAAGACAACTTAGAAACTAAAATAGTTAAAAAATAATTTGAAAAAGGAGTAGAAGTTTCACATCATGAACAAGCACAATGATTTCAGAACTTCATGAACTGATGATAAAATGGCAAGGTTTCGACATCCTTACTGTTTGTTCAAGAAGGGATACAGATAATCAAAAACCATATCTGATGGTTACTTACAAACCCAGAAGCAGATGGTGAATCCAGCCAAATAAATATCAAAGAGAACACATTACCAATTGGTCAAATGGAATTGGAATAATGTTATATTGAAGATGCAACTATCTGAAGTCCATGTTGTGCCAGATGTCAGGAACAAAATAAACAAAAGAATTTCACCTTAATCTATAAAAAAAATAAGTGGGTTCGGGTGGGGACACTGTGAAAGATTGCAGATGCTTTTCAGATATTACACGAGTGCAAGGGTAAGATCTTTCCAAGAATCCTAAACATTAAAGAAATGTAATCAAGGTGCAAAATTACAAATTTCCACTCTATGTGAGAAGTCATTATTACTTTATTAAAAGCCTCATTAACCATTTTCCAGTCAAGATATTTATGATCCAACTACAATATCAGCACAATTTAAAGTAGAGCAGAAAACATATGCCAGTGAAGAGCAATTTTACACTAAACGTGCAGAAGAACAATAAACAAAAATGATAAGAATCCAACACCAGGATAGAGAGAGAACGGTTACTTGTAGGCCCTCCGATGTTGACTACAAGCAATGGTTTTGGTAAAGGTGCAAACTCATCATGCCATGCATTAGCTGCACTACGTAGGGTAGCAGAATCTACTTGATGAAGAGCTCCTACGGTAAGGACCTGAGGAATGTACAGTGAGGATATGAAGCAATATAGAGTAAGATTTAGTGACACAGACACTCAGTTTCGATTAGACTTGAACATATATCAAATGGGGTACATACGACATGTCCATCAGGAGGTTCATGAGGTGTTACATATCTCCGGAGAAACCGAGGAACCTGCTCCTGTGCATGAGGTGTCATAGGGTAGTAATCATGCTGTGGTGCAATCACCATATCAAACCTATCCAAATGGGACCTTGGATGCTGAATCTGAAAAAGAAACAAGGGATAAAAATGTCAAAAATTAATTTCCCCTACAAAAAGTCAAGCCCAGACACAGCACGTGACACTCAATGACATAATATAAAGATACATCGATTGAAACAATGAATTTTTAATACAAAAGAAAAAAAAAAGTTTAGAAATAAAATCAAGAATACATCAAATTCTCCAACCAAATACACCTCAAGATAAAGGAACATCCTAAAACTCCTTATGTGGAAGCCAATTAAAAATGCAAATCTTGGTCTCGTCCATAGATTGCCAAGTGGTATTTCTTTCTCTTCAAAACTTCTGCAGTTACTTTCTACGTGAACTGTCCTTTCCTTGCATATAATGCTATAAATAGTTCAGAAGTACACATTTTAAGGACACAGAATATTTTAACCAGTACGAATCACCCAATTTGAAAGTTGAAACCAATGAAAACAGAGGAGACCCGGAAATATGACTACTAATTAAAAATGTTCTTATCAGGTTTTGCCCAAAGTATTTAATGTCAAAGTATCTTGTGTCCATAAGTCATGGTGACACATCAAAATGGTTGGATGTGAGTGGAAAGATAGCAAGAATGACAGAAATACTTTGTCCATCTGAATCATCACTCCCATAAAACCTTTTAATTATAAAGAAAAAAGTAAAATAAGGTGCTAGTTGGTTTTGTAATACTAATGGTACATCATCAGAGCTTCCTCTTGCAATCATCTTACTGCTTCCATTAACATCCAGATTTATGTTTCCAGTGCATAATGGGATCGAATAATAAGCATGATTTGCAACTATTGGGTTGAGTGACAAACCTGTACGACAAACACACTTTCAGATGCTAATCTTTTTATAGAGCTTGCAATTGAAATAGTATCTCTTCCAGATGCGACCACCAGTAATGGACCATCCCTGAACAGAGGTTGAAAAGTCCATTGTTATACATCAGAGTAAGACATGAAATATACAAAATTTACATCCATGTAAATATATCACCACTTAATTTAAGAACTGAAGTACAAATTTATTTTGCCAACATAAATATATTCACATACAGATCCTTTTTGGTTACCAGATACATTTTGACTTCATTTGTTGACAAGGACTAGTAAACCTTGAAAACGAAAAGGAAGGAATAAGTTTTTCAGAGATAGCCTGAAATAAGTCTTCTGCATTCTTGATAGTTTTATATAATATACATATAGCTCTGCCCTGTGTAGTTTTGAAATGTTTGAATCTTTGGAAGTTTCTATCAACTTTTTTTCTAGTTGTAATTGCTTAAATATGTTCATACTGCAATATATCCACATTTTGTTTATATTTCAGATGTTGACAATGCGTTTAAATATTTTACTAACCATATTCAGGGGGAAAACAGCAGTTTCATAAATACAAATCTTGATATAATGGAAGCCTGAATGGTTATAACAGCAACATGAGATAACTTCTTTGTCACGTCTAGACAATTTTGATAAAAAATAAAAAACGAGGATATTCTTGTTGCAGACCTTTAACCATATTTCTCTTGATAACTGAAATATTTGGTTGATATAATATGTTTGCAAAATTAGGAAGAATTTGATTGCAAACTTGCACCATTTTCATGTACTCTCGTGCCCATGAGGCGAACCACCATCATCAGAAGTTAACTGTTTTCTTTTCTAATTCTTTAAAGTCGTAGTGTCATGACATTTATATTTCAAAAATATAGAAGGGAAACTTCTACACTTGAGATAGCTGTTTTTCTCATGTTCAGAAAATTTTGGAAAACATTAAAGATTGATGCAGATCATACCCATGTAAGGACAGAATTTTACTTTGAGTCAGTCATTTATTTTGATAATTTAAATCTTGGGTCCATATATTATTTTTGCAAATTTAAGAAGAGTCTGATTGCAAACATGTCCATGTCATGTACTCGAGATGTGCAGGAGGCAAACCACCATCATCAATAGTTCATTCATCGTTCAGAAAGTAGTAACATCATAATGTTAATATTTTTCTGATGTGAAAAGGATAAATCTGCATAAGAGATGCCTTGCTAGACAATTCTGTCCAGAAACTAAGCAGTGTGTAATGGAATTAAGAGCAGACTTACTTCTCAGAAGATTCTTTAGCCATCCTTACAATATTTTTTACATCAGCTTCCAATACAGATGACAGGCCGGCAGAATGACCATTCTCCATAGGTAAAGGCGCCAGTTTCTTTCCCTTTCCAGCCATCAGAATTCGGGAATAACTATAAATCTGGCTAATAATGTAATAAAACTTTTTGTGGACAGAAACAGGAAGCCAGTGTAGCCATTCATTGATTCCTCCTCTTGGTCTTGTAACCCGCTATGTATGGCCAGATAAACAAACATGACACGATCAGAGTGAGACAATTAACATCACAAGTATTCGTCACCAACATTAGACAACTTAAGATGGAACTATCAGTATTGCTAGCAAACAAGAGAAATCGGGTGGACCTTTACAAGAAAATGACAATTACAAAACAACTTGTGCATGTCAAATAATATGAGTTTGATGCATCCAAACTCTAATAACCGTTTCTAGAAACATCTCTTAAATAAATTTAAAATATTATGTAAAAATTCTACTCTACCCTAGACCAGAGTGAGCACAAACGAAACCAGTGCACATGGTAAGCAACAAAAGATTCTAAGAAAACTCAGGATGCTTACACCAAGAGAAAATTTTCTCTTGCCACAAGAATAGCTTCTTCTTCACCTAGTTCTTGTCATGTAACCTCAAGCACAAAATCAAAGAAAAGTATAATTGGTTTGAGACCTCACATATTTCCCCATCTTTTCCCAACTATACTTCTCTCAAACATGAGAACAGTTCATCGTTAATCTTCTTCAGCACAGCAACACCATACAAATCCTACAATTTTTCCTTGGCAACCATACAAGAAGGTATCTCAACTTTCTTTGATTTTCTTCTCATTTTCCTATAATTGAACGCACTTTCCTGGATCAATATTTTCACATATAGCTTCTAGGAAAACTATTAAGAGCTTCAAGATCACTAAGGAACAGCTCCAAACTAATGCTGACTAAGGCCTAGTGTTCAACAGCTGTTGCAATGCTGTTAAAATAAAGAACAGAACATATTTCAATTCTTCTTAATTGGCGTATACATGCAGAAACTCAATAATTTTTCAATTGCATAACTTAATATCAGCAGCCTAAACAGAAAAATCTATAAATATCATCCCCCAAAACACTCCAACTGAATTAACAAAATAAACTTATCCATAAACCCAATTCATCATAAATTCAATTCAATATTTCCCAACTCTCCACCGCTTAATAATCAAACTCCACAACATATAAATCATTAAAAGAACACTTAAAAACAATACATCATACGTTCAATTCAAAATTCCCCAATTTTTCCCTGAATATTGAACGAGCCTCACAAGAAAAAGAACATAAAAAGGGTATTCAGATTCAATACTTACATAAAGAGTTTGCTTTTCCGTCAGACCTAGGGCGCGTACCAAGCCGATGCTCTGGTTTTCGGAAGCCGGGAATCCATTACCAATGATGACGGCTCGCCGGACGACGCCATAAACCCCGCCCTCGAATATATCAGGAACTCCACCCATTGATGGCGGACTCCCCGGTGGCTCCGGCAGCCTTATGGGCTTCATCAATATATATATAAAAAAAAATTATTTATATGTACACTTTTGGGAATTCAACTAAAGACCTAAAAGTGACTTTCAATTGGGATTAAACGAAATTCTATATAAGCAATTATGTACGTATAATTGGACAAGTTGAGATTTGTATGAGGTGCTGTGCTGCCTTGAGACAACCGTAAGTGAGTTGAATTCTCTTCGCTGGTAAAATATGCATAAGCTTTTAAAAGTTATTTTTTGCCTATCTTTCGTTTTCGACATTTTCATCCTCATTTTCACTTTCATTGCGAAACAGGTCCTTCCATCCACCTACCGCCAATTACTCAATTAACTCAACACAAAAATCAATATTTCTTTTAAAAACCAAGAATAATGTAGTTTTAGCTCGCTTATTTTCAATAACTCAATTGGTTTATGACAATTTCCTATTTTATTGGGGCTTACCACTTTGAAAGTAAAAGAGTTAAAACACAATGTTATAACACACTAAAAAGTTCAAATTTTGATCGGGGGAATCTGATGAAGGTTATTAAACTGAATTCATTTGAAAACTCGCCTTCGTTGGTCATTTCAAATATATAAACATATAGAAAAATTGATACAAAAATTACACGAAAAAATTAGTATCGCAGTTCAAAATTAAAAAGAAATGAAAAGTTTTGAGACAAACCCACATAAAAAAATTGTTTTGCAATCTAAAATAAAGTCTTAAAATTAGGCGCAACTTCACAATTTCAATCAATTTAAGAAAACAAGAAGCGATCTTGGAAAAAATTGAAGAGAAGACGGAATTCAATATAATAAATATAGCCTCAAAAGAAGTCACCGAGTCCTAATTGCTTCATTTAAAAAAAAAAGTGCAAGAGATGCATACCTTCAGGCCTTGAAAGCAAAAGAGGAGAAGTGAAACTGAATCTGATCAAATAGTGTTTGAGGCTGTAATCTCTTTTAATATATTATTTGAGTATCACTATAATAGTATCATTCAAACTTATATTGAAGATAAAGAGTAGTGTTTTTGTGTATTTGTCTAAAAAATAAGACTATATTACCATTGATTTTGAAAAGAAAATTTGCTTATTGTGTTGAGTTAACGGAGCAATTGTGGTAGGTGGATGGAAGGAAATGTTCTGCAATGAAAAGTGAAAATATGGATAAAAATGTTAAAAAATGAAAGGTAAAAATATTTTGCACAAAAACATTGAAATATAGAAACATTGTGTGCTAATTAGCCTTTTTTTACTTGTAAGTTACTTATTTTTACCCGACTTAAAGTTATTTATTTTTACCGGTTTCGAAAATTAGATTGAAAATCGAAGTGTCAAGGCTTGACCAATGTGAAAAAAGTCAAAACAATAGAAAAAAATATAAAATTTTGGGGTGATTCATTTGTTATTGACTTGTTTTTGGCGAATTGTACCCTTTTAATTTTTTGCATACAACCGGATCGATTTTCTAGTTGAATCATCTAGTTCTATTTTAACAAGAATATTTATAAAGATAATTGCATGTGACATCCCGATCTATAGTACTCATGCAATAACGAATTCTTAACTACTTACCGTGCTTGAGTGCAATTTGAGTCAATCTCATGCTCAACTCTATATAACTAGCCAAGTCACTTTTTATAGTGGAACCCACAGGTATCGTTCACCTAACTTCACTCATTTCTATCTATTTAAAATTACAACCGCAAAGACGAATGAACACAACTCAAAACTATGTCCATGAACAACTTAGCTTTACCGCTAATTCCTTCCTGTCAGTATATACTCAGAATTACATACCAGTGTCAAAATTCTATCTCAATTCCAACAAGAAAGAAAGAGACTGCCACAAACTTCCCAGTATTTACAATATACAGAATGAAGAAGAAACCAGCAACTATAATACAGTCGATGTTATCATGCTTTATCATTACATCACTTGCACAGGCGAAATTCGAACCAACTGAATCATTTAAAATAAACAAGCCATGAAGCAACCGAGAATTCATCTGCATAACTTGAGATAACTTTGACAGATTATTTTGATCTGCAGGACGGTAGAGTGATGCCCCCACAAGCAGCCGCGATTATAATGTACAGTAGTACTACGATCAAGCATGTCAACAGGGCTCTGTCAAGGATTTCAACGTTCGATAAGTGCAACGAAAATTAAGGCATTAAAGTGAAGACATTCAAGCAATTGAAAGGAATCTGTTCTTAACGGGGAAAACTTGTACAGTTTTGGACATTATACATTGTACTTTTGAGCTCTGTCCAGTACTGTGTGCTCTTACTGGACTAGGGTACTCATCGTTAAGCCTACCAATGTTCTCAAGTGATCTCTTCATGAGAAATAGAATGACTGGGAAATATAGGCAAATTCTTCATTCTTTTAACTGAAAAGTATCTAAGACACAATATGTATGGTAAGAGAAAAGGTACAAAAAGAATTCTTTAATGGTATCAAAGAGAACTTTAAATTTTGTGCTAACATATTATTGCAGTTAATGCATTAGAATGATATGCGAAACCTACAGAGAGAGAACTTTCGAAACTGCATACGTAAAGAGAAAATATTTCAGATTTAAATGGAACACGTATATATAAGGATTTTTATTTTTTTTGATAATTTCACGTGTGAATTCACATGAATATAATATTTCAGATTTAAATGCTAATAAGTCAAATGTTCATGTATGCAATTAAAAAAAGTCAAGTCCTATGACATTGTGCATATATTATATATTGAAAGCAGGGATATGTGAGTTACTACATTCAACAATCCCATCCTTGAATATCTGATAATTTTCATCTATCGCTATCCTTTTCAACATCAACCCAAATCTCAGTTGTTTATGCAATTAAGTAATGGTAAATCTTGATGGGGTGACTGATGCCAAACAAGTAGACAATTCTACTACATTTTCCCAGCAAACTATTTACTGAATGCTCTAAAGTTTACATATCCAGCTATCGCAAAAAACAATTAAATATTCTCATCTCCATCATACAGATTGTCTCAAACTTTCTATTCGCTATTCAATGTTCGATTAGGTAATCTGAAATGTGCAAGAAATTAGTTCAATGGAATAAAATAGAATATGAAATGTAAACCCTTACAGCTTGGGCAATAAAGTTCGCAAAAGTAAATCCTCCAAAGCACAAGATTACAGAGACGTGTTCGAAGCTACACACACCTTCATGATGCACAGATAGTGCTATATAGCTCTGCCATTTGCATTTTTGCTTTCACAAACTTTATAGTCTTTATAGACCATTATTGAGCTCTTATATGAAGTTCAACTCAAATAGATGGTTATTAAAATACTTACAAGAGTTTGGCATTTTTCATCCACAGAGCTCGATGAAGACGCTTTGATTGTTTCTTGAAGTGAAATGCACTATCTTGCATGGTTGCTGTTTTGTCAACAAGAAGCTCAATCCGGTCACCTCTTTCCAGTATCTTGTCAATGTTATCCACCATTATTGTGCGCACCTTAAGACCATGTTCCAGGTGTTAGGTTCATAGTAGTAGGATAAGAATAAGCAAGCAGGTTCATCATAAAATCAACAATATCACACAAGGATAGAGCAGCTAAGGCTCCCTGAATTCTAACATTACTCCAAAGACAGGAGCTAATTAACAATTATATTCTAACATTTTATAATAATTTTAGAAATATGACTTTTTTACAAAAGTTCGCGCAAAATGTTATACAAAAATAATAGAAACAACACATATTAGAAACTGCTACGCTGGAACACGATTCCTGCTTACAACATATAATATGCATATCATTTGTAGCAAAGGAGCTGAGGATTCTTGTTAAGCCAAAAACAAAAGAGAAAGGAAAACTGAGGCACCTCGATTTGGTTCCCCTACATTATGTAAAAGAGTGTTTGACTTCATCTCGATTTTAATCTTGATGTTCATACCTCTGGCTTATACTGCTCTTACCACTTGATTTCTAGCCCTAACCATTTACAAACCTGAGACAATTGCTGCCACTGGCACTGGTTCAGAGAAAAAAGCGGGGGACTCTGGTTTATACTTTATTGTCGAGAATTTCTTAAATAAGCAGCTACATATTTCACTAAGGGTGCGTTTGATTGCCAATATTTTCCATTGAAAATGTGATTTTTCACCTAATTTCCTACTTTTGTGCTTTTTGAATGACAATTTTTTCCTACTTTTGGTCACGTGACCATATTTTCCTTGAAAACAAAAAATATTTTTTTCGAGGGAGATGTGGTTTTTATTTTCCAACTAATTCACTCTTTCTTTCTCTCTCTCTCTCATCTATCCACTCTCTTCTCTCATTTACCCACCAATAAAAATTGAATAAGTATAATATTTTCTACGTTGAAAACTAAAGCAATCAAACACATTTAATTAATAATTTTCATACAAATAATTTTTAGGCAATTGAATTGCCTAAAATTTATTTTCTTTCCATGCAAATTTCATGCTCGCAATCAAACACATTTTAAGTAAATGTATGCTTTAACAGTACAAAAGAAGAAGGGCATATTAAAACGAGGACAAAGTGATTATTCGGTATATTAAATTGAGGACAAAGTTAATATCAGATAAATAAAAAGGGTCAACCTCTAACAAATGGCAAAACCTTTGAGAAAATACTCCAGCTACAGACGCTCGATAATCAAAGATGGCCACACAAAACTAAAATCAAACTGCAAGAACTAAAAAGCCCACACAAATGCAGCTAAAACCAAGAAATATACAGTATTATCTATCACTAAATACAATATACATTTGATCTTCCCAACGAATCATATAATTAAGATTTACAAAAAATTTGATGACATAATTAGCTTCATACACATGGCACATAGAATATAAACGACTAAAAGTAAAAACAACATTTCAATCCCTAATAAAGTGTCTTCTCTTTTTTCGCTCCTGTTAATGTTCTTTCTTTTGGGTGGTGGGTAAAGGTGACAAAGTAATCTTACCTCACTAACTTCTCCTCGGACACGGTTGAGTGTGTCTGCACTAGGGTTACTGGAGAAAAACTCCATTTGCTGATGCAAGACCCTTGAGAATTCATCATTCATAGCGTAGGCAGGAGCATAAGGAGCCACTCTTCCATAGTTTTTCATGAATCGCATCTGAATATCTTCCAAATATGAGAACGGGATTCTCCCTGGAGAAAAGTTCAAAATACTAGTTGTAATATAGGAAGAGAACAGAAGAAAAATAATATGAATAAAAATAAATATTTTACTTCTAAGTTGTAGGAAAAAATCCAATAAGATGTAAATCCCCACACAAGGCAATGCTAAAAGCATATTTATAGTAGAGGCTAAACATCTCAAAGCCTTCATATGGCGAACAGACATGAATAGTTCTCAGGATAAAAAGATTGGAGAAAGTGATAAGATCCTAGAAGCCACAAAACAATAAAAAGACTGAGCACGTCCTTGTCTAAATGATCCCATTGCAAGAAGAGAAGTATGGTATACCAATGGTAAGTAATGTAGTCATAACTTTCAGCTATGATTCCGGAAAGAAGTTAATAACGGAATGAGCATAGACTATCGAAAGTCCAATAAATTCCCTTGAGTCCTTGGCTCCAATCTTTTGTCTGAACGCCCAAAATGTTGGCTTCCATTTTTCTCTCTCTTGAACAATTGATCAGAAAATCGTGGCAAAGTCCAAAAATTATGCCTCGTTAAAAGATTTCTAAAACTGGGCTAATTGAGTTTACGACAGTCTTCTACAAACCAATTTATGCTAAAAAAATTTTGCTATCAATTAATCCGAGAGCAGTTCGCTAAAATGTCGTGTTAAAGGCCACATTTTTAGAAGAAAAACAAAGGAAAGTAGCAAGAGAATATTATGGCCAAAATGGTAGGAAAGGAAAAATAAGAAAAACAGATTACACTATGAACATCTGCTACTAGAGATGTGTGTACTGTCAAATCGGACTAAAAACCAGTCTGGGTTTAAAGTGAACTAATCCACGACTCTTGGTTTCTGAAAACATTCTCACAATGACGCCTTCTGCTTTATCTGTATTGAAGCCAACAGTTGTGTGGCACCGTTTATTGGATCTTTCCGTTTATAAGTTATGGACGCAGAGCTAATACGAGTTCAAAAAATTGACATATAAATAAACCCTCAAGAAAATAGAGTTCCACCATTGCTATCCTGTGTTCTACCTTAATATTTGAAACATGATCAATCGTGAAAAGCTAAACGATTAGCAGCAAATTATTAGTTATCACAAGAAAACCTAAAAATGACCAACAACAACAAGAACAAACCTTAATACACTAAACCATAAACCACATCCAAAAAGCACTCCGAGAAACATAGTAAATTTCATTAGCAAAAAAGGTGATTATAATTTCTATTTTTCTTCTTTTGTGCTTACTTCCAAAGGTATCATTTGCCATACAGAGGAAGGTGAGTCCATCCGATCTAAGGATGTGGAATATGTACCGATCCTGGGAGAAACAAAGCCTCGACTCCGCTTGCTCTGTCTCTGACAGCTTCTCCAGTATCCTCCGAGACACCGCCGGGGCATTCCCCGTCACGGCGCAGAACTCCGCCAGCACCGTAGTCCCTCGCGCCACCACCCCATACAGTATCGCCATCAAAATATTGTATATGTATAGTTACAATAAAAATTGAGGTTGTATAAATTACAAATTATACATTCGATTAGTTTATGTTTTATTATTATTGATAACTGGATCTTCTTCCACGAGAGGGGTGGGGTGGGGTGGGGTGGGCGAAGATTTAACGAAGACAGAAGAGTTTTTATTGGGTATCACGCGGCACACGCCAGAAAATCCATCCACAGCTAATTAAGCCCTTGGTACGAATTAAAATTTAATTTTAATCCAAGTCAAAGTCAAAGACAAACAATCAATATCAACCATATTTTTCATGGGTTCCACAACTTTTCAACCATACATTTCAAAAATTTCTATCAAAATCTACTAAAAATCTAATTTTAATCCCCACCAAACACCCTCAAAATTTAGGAAATGTACACTTTAGTTGATATTGTGTGTCGTGTGATGCGTAAAAAATCTGTCAATAAAAAAATTTAATTTTAATCCAAGTCAAAGTCAAAGACAAACAATCAATATCAACCATATTTTTCATGGGTTCCACAACTTTTCAACCATACATTTCAAAAATTTCTATCAAAATCTACTAAAAATCTAATTTTAACCCCCACCAAACACCCTCAAAATTTAGGAAATGTACACTTTAGTTGATATTGTGTGTCGTGTGATGCGTAAAAAATCTGTCAATAAAAGTGTTAAAGTATAACATGATTGATAATTTTGTTATTGCCCAAACTTGAGATAGCAACTTTAAAATAAATTAAAAGGAAAAATTGGCAAAAATGATGTACAAATAGTGTGTTTGGTACATATTAAAATGAAGAAAAATGCTATGTGTACCCGGGAGTTTACACACTCGTGTACACTCCCCTGACAAGGTAGAGGGGGGCGAGTAACCGGGCGTTTACACATAGCAAAGCCCTAAAATGAGAGAGTGCATTTTTTTGAAGTGATGTGATTGGAAATATATGGTTGAAAAATAAGGAAAAGTTATTGGTGTGATAGACAATATTATTTTATTGAAGAATATGTGATTGAAAATGAGTAAAAGAATGATAATGAAAAAAATTATGCGGTTCAAACAGGGGCTAACCTTCAAATCTTGACGTAGATTTAGAAAGGCAACTTAAGGGATAGGTAGGAATTCTTGTTAGTTGTAACCAAATTGCTCAGTGAATAAGCTTTTGTTTGACAATCATTCTTTCTCGTTCTTTTTTCCTCGTACTTATTTTTAAACTCGCATTCTCACGATAAGATATTCTCCACATGAACCCAAAGATTTTTTTTACTTTTTAGTCATACACTTTCAAATTTTTATTTAAGAAAAACTTATTCTTTCCAAAATAAATTCGTTCAAACAAGGGTTAAGAAGATTTAAACAATGTTATTCATAATCAATAACTGCAGTTGTCATCATATATGGTAGCCACTGGCGGACCCAGACCCACAAAATTTTATTTTGTAATTGCCCTTTACTCAGTGCTTCAAAGAGAGTGATGAAACCTTATATGAGTTGGGAGTTATCTGTAATGACTATGTACTTTTGTCTGTATCTACTGTGAGGATATAAATTATAAAATGTTAGTATAATTTCAAGACAAGCAAGCAATTTATAGATAATACTTGAAAATATGAGATTAGAAGAAAAAATAATAATTAAAAAAACTTCATACAAACTCAACACAAATAAATATGGAATTTAAACGACAATTTCATATGGCAGAACAACAAGAAATTAAAAATAAAAATTGAAATATTCTGTCAAGATTGATTCAAATCAACCTTAATTCTTCAAGGGTGTGTTAATGGCTCTGCATGATTTTCTGATCTCTCCTTGTGCACCAGTGAGCACTTCAACTGCTCCCAACTTGACCATGGCTTGTCCAAATCGAGTTGAAAAATCGAACCCTTTAGCAATGGCTGCAACTGTGGGGTTTGTTAATGGATCAAGGGCCAGTTCTTGATCAATTTGGAGAATTCCTCTGTGTAAAATGATTTGTTTGTAGTAAGAATTGTCTACAGTCATTGAGCTCAAAGGATTTTGATCAAGATTAACTGGGTTATTAGCAGTTGAATTCTGAGGGCATCTCCTTTTTAGTGTGTTTAGCAGTGTGGAATCCATGGTTGGATCAGGTTTGCCTGTGTTTTGGAAGTTGTAGAGACGATCTTGAAAGAGCAAACAATGAGCGACTCCTACCGTGTGACCACCTGCGACGAAGGTTATGTCGAAAATTTAATTTTGTCTTTCGAGAACTCAATTCATATTTCTTGGTTGGAAAGAACAACGCTGACAAAAGTACTTTGTTGGGCTGACACTAACAATGAGAGACGGAAGCTATGGGAGAATCTTATATGTAATATTCCATGCTAGATGGTTTATATATAGACAAAATTTATATATATATATATATATATACACACACAAAAACAAGTCCACACTTCAAAAATTTTAGAAACCACTCATGTCAATATGTCATATAATAGTAAATATATATTTCCAGTACTACTCTTCTCTATTATTTTAAAATTATTATATTTAAACTATATATTTTCCTTTTCTTATTTCTTAAGAAATGCTTTTTCAAACTTTTCATTTAGATGAAATCATTTTAATTAAAAACACCAATATAAATATGTTTATAAAATTTTTAAACATGATTTTTTTTTTCAAAATAGACAAATAATTAACAAACCAACATAAATAAATATTTTCAAATAATTTAATGAAGCTAGTTGAAAAGTCATTAAATATTTTATGTTGCTTGATTTGGTAGCATTGATCTAATTCTATTTTATACACTTGACATTTAATACTAAATTTAGAAAATTAAAGTAATATTGTCAAAATATTAAAAATCCAAAAGATTTGGAATCAAAGGTTGAAATTTTTTAATTAATCGTTCTAGAAATATATTTATCAATCTTAGTTTGTTCGTTTTTTCAAATGAGAATTCAGAATTCACAAAAATATAATTAAGAAAAGAATATTTCTTAATCAAACATAATCAAGGAAAAAAAAAAGAAATAAGAAAGCAATATAATCATAAATATAAGTAAATGCAAAATGAGAAATTTATGCTTAGAGGTGAAGTACCAAGAAGATAAACCATATCATTAGAATCAAGTCCTTTCTTGGAAAAAGTTTTAATAGAATCTGATACTGATATTGAAGGAGTTGGCAGATTCACATTCCCAGCAAGAGACGCTGTTCCATCTCTTCTTCCAGATTGTACGCTATATCGTCCCCCTCCACTCTGTGTGTTCATGCACACAAATAAGTAACTTATTTTTCAAATTATCATCAAAATAAGTAATTTTTTATGGTGTTAATGTGTGTGTGTGTGTGGGGGTGGGGGGTGGGGGGGGGGGGGTTACCAGGGCAACAGCATCTCTAGTGGCCATAACAATGATATCAGCACAAGAAACCACTCCTGGGCAGATTGCTTCCACAGCAGCTTTGGCTGCATCAATTATTTCATAGCCTCGAACGCTAAGATTAGGGACAGCAGTTTTCTCTGTGTTATTTCCATCCAGTAGGATTGATGCATCACACCCCTAATTGTATAATTAATTTCCAAGTAATTAGGGTTACAATTCATATGAACAACTTAAATTATCCCATACTTAATTTGCATTTTGTTCGTAGTCGATATGGTTAAACCGTTAAAGGTAGTGTTGGATTCGACTAGAATATGTTACAAGAGTCGAGGACATAAGAACTGTAACACGAGGTAGTTGTAAATGATTTTGATTTCATTACCGCCTATCAATGAATCCAACTTAATATCCTAATTTCTAACCACTCAAGTTTTTTATTAAGTGGTTGGCATGAGAGAGAGAGAGAGAGAGAGTTAAAAATAATATCTAGATTGTTGTTTCATTATTTATAGTAAACAAAATGAAGTAGAATTGACCAAAAAAGAATTAAAAACAAATTTATTTTTTTTAAAAAAATTAACTTTGGTCTTTAAATATTAAAAACCCCAAATATTTAGGCCTTATTTGATCCTCATTATTTCAAAACTACATTTTTCTTTATCTTATTTTTTACCACACATTTTTTAATGAAATAATATTACACGCAAACTCAAAACTTTTCCTTACTTTCAAACCACACATTCTTCATCGATTTACCATTCCAAAATACATCTTTTAATAAAAATGGAGTTCAAACAGAATCTTATATTAAGCCCCTATTTGGTTTGAAAAAAAAGAAGGAAATTAGACTTTAACTAGATTTTGATAAAAAAAAATTTGAAATGTATACTTAAAAAGATGTGAATCCCATTGAATGTATGGTAGAAAATGAATTTGAAGAGAAAACTTATTTTAAGAAATAGAGCCAAACATGGGCTAAATATTCTTACATTGACAAAGCAATCATGAAACTGCATGCGGAGGAGAGCAGCAACAATGGTACGATCCCTTGAGAACCATGCTCTAATAACACCACCGACAATCGCCTCCACATCGGCCGAACGGCATTTTCCTTGGTAAAACCCTACCTGTAATGCACCACCTGTCGCACCATTGCACAACCCCGTCAAGGCGGCAAAAATGCAAACTAAAGCTAATGTAGTTGCGGATGCTCTTGACATTTTTCCGAAAAACTCGAGTTTTTCTTGTTTTTGTGAAAATTAATGATTTGGTTTTTAGTGGTGTTGTAATTCGAAACCTCGTTTGCTTCTATTTATATCGTTGGAAAGAGGCCCTTTACTGTTTAGATGAATTGGTGCATGGTTTGCACGACATAAGAGGTTCATATTACAAAAACGTGCACTCACGTAAAGTGAGAATTAAATATTAATATTGATTAGGTTTGGCTAAAAGCTTAAGTAAATTTAAATTTTAAAAGTCGATAA
The DNA here is from genome assembly GCA_903798385.1 of Fraxinus cuspidata. Classification (NCBI taxonomy): domain Eukaryota; kingdom Viridiplantae; phylum Streptophyta; class Magnoliopsida; order Lamiales; family Oleaceae; genus Fraxinus; species Fraxinus cuspidata. The sequence continues at coordinate 20,878 of CAIGRP010001469.1, forward strand.
AAATTTAAGTCAAAGTCAACAATTAATTTAATTACATATTTTACGGAATTCACAACTTTTATCGACTATAATTTCATCAATTTTTATCTAAATATACTAAAACAATTTTTTTTTTTAAAAAAAATAGGGTCTAAAAATACGATATTTTGGTCGATATAAGAAATGGAAAAAAATACAGATAGGGTACCAACATATTAAAAATGTAACAAGTAGATCAACAACCTACGTTTTGAAAAACTCAGTCCCCAACGTTTCATTTTTATAACATTTGGAAGCCCAGTTAATGATTTACCACTTTCTTTTTTCATTTAATTCAGAGTAAAATCATCTTTCTAATAAAAATATTTGGGATTTTTATCAATGATAAGGGTATATTTATCTATTGGGGACTCGAGTGCTAAAAAAAGGAAAAGGTTGGGAACTACAACCACCAAAATAATAGATTAACTTCCCACATTTTCAATAGGTTGAGGTAAAACTAATAAACAATAATTTTCTTTAAAAAAATTAATTAAAATATTTTAAGTTACTTTCAAACTTAGCCAAACATGGTGTATAGAATTGAATTTAGGGTTCGTTTAATTGTAAGAATGGAATTTGGGTGGAAAACGAATTTCATGAAATTGAATTGCCTAGAACTTGTGTTATTGAGAATTGACAATTAATTGTATTTGATTGATATAATTTTTTACCTAGAAAGTGTTGAAATTTTCCATCTTTTAGTGTTTGATTGACTTTGTTTTCCATGAAAATTATATTATGAGGAGATTTTTTGGTCGATTTTGCGGCTATTCTAGAAATGGGGCGGAGAGAGTGAGATATGGGAATCGGGGAGTGGCACGAGAAGAAAGAGAAAGGGAAACGATAGGGTTTGGCGTGAGAAGAAAGAGAAAGGGAAAGTATTAGTTTATTTCAATTGTCAAGAAAACAAAAAATCAACTCATTCATAGGAATTTCAATTCCTCATTTTTGTGAAATAAAGGGTCATGTGACCAAAAATCAAAAAAGCAATTGTCAAGAAAATATTTCATATCAAATAGGCTAAAAAGTGGAAATTGGTAGGACAATATCTGTCTTCCATGAAAATTTTGGCATATGAAACAGGGCCTTTGTTGAATTGGTGCATGAGCCTGCAAATGTCAAACTAATTATAAATATATTGAGATGACCTTTGAAAATGATTAAGAAAATTGAACTTGACTTGATTAAAAATTTAATGACCAATTAGGCCTCTGTTTGACTTAATTATTATTATTATTATTGTTGTTGTTGTTGGTTGTGTGAATCTTTGATGGTTGAAAATGGGAAAGAGAATATTATTAAACTATTTATTAAATTTAATAAACACAATTTTAGATGGAATTTATATGTTTGAGCCACATTATTTTGAAAGAATGTATTCTGAAATAGTAGATTGATAAAGAATGTGTGGTTGAAAAAGAAGGAAAAGTTATTGATATGATGAAAAATATTATTTTTTTATTGAAAAATGTGTAGTTGGAAATGAATAAAAAAATGAGAATGAAAAAAATAATTTATACCAAACAAGGGCTTATTAAACAACATTTAGGGTGTGTTTGATGACAAACATAAAGCTTGTACGACAAGAAAATAAATTCTAGGCAATTAAATTTTCTGAAACTTATTTACACGAAAATTGTCAATGTTCAATTAATTTAGGGCCGTTTGGCCCCCATTATTCTGTATTATAATGAGAGCAATAGCTCTTTTTTTTTTTTAAATGTATAGTTCCAAAGAAGGAAAGATTTTTGAATTTATGTAATATTATTTTATTGAAAAATGTATAGTTGATAAGGAGAGGAATAAAAAAAAATTATAATTTAATGAAAAATAATAAGGGTCAAACGGGAGCTTAATTTTCAACCTAGAAAATATTTTACTTTTTCATATAGCTAAGTTCTCGGGAAGTATGAATTGATAGAAAATATAAACGTATCCCCTATAAAGAAAATGTTTTCCTTGTTTTTAGGGAAAACATGGTTACATGGCCAACTTTTGATTGATTTTATTTTCATTTTTCATGAAAATAAAATCAATCAAACACACTCTTAAAGTCATATATTCTAACAAAGAGATGTATATCGAAGATAACTGATTATTTAGTAGAAATCAAAGTAATATAGACGTCATGAACGACTTCTCAGATGTCATCAGATGCATAATCTAGTTTACATCGAGCTCATACAGAGGGAGGATCGTGCCATAAAACATCATGCAACAGAAATATGGCGTTACTTCATATTTTACTTCGAGAAATTGAGTCAATCTTGCACTTTATCAGATTCCTTCTTCTTCGACCCATAATACCATCCAAAACCAGCAAAAGCAGTTGCAACACCTGCTACAACAGCATAGTTTTTATAGTTGTTGGTCGACTCTTTGGGCATTGAAGAGGTCTGGTCACTTGGTTTGGCATCGGATATTGAACCTGAGCCTCCTGAGCCTGTTGCAGGTGTTTTTTCTGGTTTTGGGCCCTGCGGATGATCACAACCGTAAATCTCATGTTGAAGCTTAAATGTTACAATCCAAGAAAAATAAAATACAAGAACTGATAGTAGAAAGCTTCAAATCTACTAATTGTTGGAGAAACCTGGAATTCAAAGTATACACACATTGATAAAGGATCTAACCATTTGCTTCCAATAAGTTGAACAAATAAAGATTTAAAAAGTTCCAGACTTCACAAAAGCAATGTGTTTGGCTAGGCTTAAAAAGTAAACTTATAAGTAAAGTTTTAAACTAAATAGTTTTTTGATTGTTATCTGTCTTTTAGTGTACCTCCGAAGCCATATTGTGCCAATGAGCACAATGAACTCTAGGTTAACTTATTTTGGACTTATTTCCAAACTAACTTTTCTAACTTAATGTCAGTTACCCAGACATGGTTGGAAATAAAAAGTTACTTCCACTTTTTCTTTTAAGCTTAGCCAAACATTTATTCGTACTTCATCATGAAAGGCCTAGTCAAAAGGTTCTTATCTAATTGACTCCCACTAGTTTTGAATACTTAGGTGTCTAGCAGCTTCCACCAAAACTTATAAAATAAATGATCATCGAAGTCAAATCTACTCCGTGCAGTTTGTTTACACAAAACCTCAGGATTAAGCAGCATAGATAATTTAAACAAGTATATAGCATAGGTATACACCTCACGAGCGAGTTTCTCCAACTTCTCTTGCTCCTTTTTCTACAAATAATGCAAAAGTTTCAGCAGTCAGAAAATTCTAAACAGATTTGAATCAAGAGTTATAAGACTTCACATTCCTGAATGCAAAAGTAAGAGTATGCACCTTAAGCAAATATACAAAATTGAACGCCATTGAAACCGATAGAACAGAACCCCATTCAACAGGTAAATCATATATAATCTAAAAGAAAAAAAGAGCTAAAGATGGTACACACACAAATATGCAGTTATTTTTGTTGTGCCAAAAAGCACAGAGCTCTAGTCCTTTTAATTAGATAAAATAATTTTTGAAAACCTGAAATAGACTCCCAGATTTGAAGCTCGAGTAAGGTTACTCAACTGGTAAACTGGGATGCCAAATGAAGAGACACAAATATTATAGTAAAATATAATAATAATGCAATCTTAGATGTTAAAGATGGAAGACCTCACTTAGACAAAACGGGGGGACAAGATAACTTGGAAGAACTTTATCTATACTTCGTGACTTAGTCAAACTACTCTTTGTTATGGCATGCTTATAGTATGGATTGATTTAAATGTCTATGGACATTATGTATCATTGCCACACTAATTCCTCTAATAATTTTTCATATTTTTCCAGCAATTTTTCCATCTTTATGCAAATTTCTGTATGTTATTTAACTTTAAAATACATTTTATGATTTGCAAAGACAGTCGAAATCAAAAACTTGTGGTTCTAGATCATATGCCCTATTGATTAGATGCCTCATATGTGCTTTTGCCCTTAAAACACAGCTCGGGATGAATTAATAAGAGAAAGTAGTACTTAGCTCTCTTGCAGATAATTGCTCATCATTTCATACATTTAAATTTTTACAGAATAAAGAAGCCATACTATCGGTCAAGTAAATCAAAGGGCATTCCTGATAATCGCTTATACACTCAGAATGCATCATATGACTTAAGAACGAATATAATTGGAGGAAAAAACTTTATAGGATGTTAGATAGTAAAAGAGAGAAGCAAATTTCTTTTTGAGGAAGACCTGACCAGTAAATATATTATATGTGCATAAAGATATACAAACAATTTGGTTCAATATGAACAGTATCACGTGTTCCTTAAATATAAAAAATAAATTCACCAATTAAAGCAAATTTAACTTGATAAAATTTGTCTGCCTAATACTAGACAAATATTTGCTCAAGCAATATAGAAATTAATGAAAATGTCTGTATAACTTAATCAAAATACACATTTGTCCAATTCCATATGTAGAATCAAAGGAAAATTTATATAACTGACTCATGAATTCAATATTGATATCTACCCATAGATTTGCAAAAATTAGAAAACTGTCACAAATGATGTGTTAATTCATGCTTTGGGCACACAGAGAGAGGTTTTTCTTTTTCAGTAGGAAGGGGGAGAGTTAATTATCATGAATAAGATGATCGCAAATGCAACCAAACATGCAGCAATTGCCGCAGCTCTGTTGAATGAAAATTACTAGTCTTGTGTCAAAATTCAGCTCTACCTTGATGTAGACATTTTCTGCAGCTTTTTCCTCCTCACTCAGTACTCGGCCACTGCTTGAGAGCCTGCGAGATACATATCTCATAGCAGTCCTAGTCGCCATTGTAACACCAGATTTCCTGTCAACATGATAAATTCTGTCACTAAGTATTCAATGTGATAGATTTCTTTATATACGCATCAAATACAGGAGCATCCTAACTAACTTGTCAATTAGCTAAAGGCCACAGTTTTATAAAAAGTCAAATAAATTATTTTTGATAGTCAACGCGATAAACTCTGTCACTAAGTATTCAGCATGGCATATTAAACTACGCTTTCAAAAAAACCAGGAGGTAAAACTGAAATTTTTTTTGAGCAAATGTGTGTCCATGTGTTTTACATGTCAACGCGTAAATAAATTTTTTTGTCGAGACTATAATGTGAACATATATCTTCCTTCAATGCATCTTCACCAATAAGTATAACGCAGATGAAAATGAACGACATATAATGTGAATATATAGATTTTTCAAAATAAGTAGATTTTGGGTCATTCTTCATGTTTTGCAAGCTATGGAGCATGTTTGTGTGCTTATATACGTTGATCAAACTTATGACTATATTTTCATCTTACAGGTTAAAAAATTAAATAAATAAATAAATATATATATATATATATTAAAGGAGGAATGTCATACATATCAATAATACAATAATACTATATTTATTCTAATCTCCAAAACAAATTGATTAATTATAATATTTCCAGAGTAAGCTACAAATATTGCATCAATTGTAAAACATTTACAAAAAGAAAAAAAAAAACCTCTCTTATCATTCAATGGCAAAAAATACATATGAACCCAGGAAAAATCAACATGACCCAAAATTAAACCAAATAAATAAAAAACCAGGAAATTTTTGGATCCAGAGATGAAATTCAAAACATACACTAACACACGCAGAGGGACGTCAAAGGAACAATCGCAAGTACTGTTACTACTTTAAGATTGCCCTATATGCTCTACAATTATCAGATTGTGAAAAATAAAAAATAAAAAAATAACAAATATCAGGTGTAGAATATTAACAGAGAAATTTTTTTAAAAAAAATTCTACCAAGCTCAGTAATTCTCAGAAATGAAAAGCACGCGAAAATTAACAATATATAGTTATAATTAAACAGATATAGCTCAGTAATTCGTAGAAATGAAAAGCCCACAAAAATTAACAGTATATAATTCTAATCAAACAGATATATGCATTTGATATAGGTTAAATTAGTTACCTATCGGCAGAGGGAGAATCTTGAGAAAATATTATATGGGTTTTTGAGGATTCGAAATTGGAATAAATATGTGTAAAAGAGAGGACTTTAAAAAAAAAGTAAGTAAATAAATTAAAGAAATAATATCAGAAAGTGAATTTGGACGGGCCCAAATACGAACTATTGTCCAATAAAAGAAAACTCTATTATATGTGGGTGTGGGTGGGAGGGGGTTCACCAATTTAAATAAAATAATTCTATCCACTTAATTTGGAAAAATATTGCATTTTAAATTTGATCTTTCCAAATTGAATCCAAAATTTTTGCTCAAAGATATAGTTGTGACTTTGTTTTGGGTAGCCGAGAGTTTTTGAATTTGTAGTAATTTACACATTTGATGTTTTAAAATTGATGTACGTGACGTCTTATTATTTCTTAATTTAAGTAGTTGTGATTTTGTTTTTAGTAGTTGTGATTTTTTTCGAATTTGTGGTAATTTATACATTTGACGTTTTGAAATTGTAGCACGCGACGTCTTATTATTTCCTTTTGAAACCTTATTTTAAGTAGTCATGACTTTGTTTTTAAGTAATTGATTAAATCCATCAATGGCCATCTAACTTTCTACTTGGTGTCATCATGACCCCTCAATTCGATTTTGTTCTACTATAGTCACCCAATATTATATTTAATGTCACTATAACCACACAATTTGATTTTATTTCACTACAACCACCTAATTTCATATAACGTTCACCATGACCATCCAATTTCATTTAACATTTCACTATGACCACTCAACTTTTTTTTAACAGTTTTCACTAATTTTAAAAGGTGTAAGACTGTAATTTTGCCTTATATATATATAAATTAAATTTTTTTAAAAAGAAATTAAAATAAAACTTGAACCGATGCATGAGCTGAGGCTCCCATATCCCACCGACCCTCCGAAAAGTCAGGTCGAGTGGCCACTCTTCCCCTTTATAGTGGAGTTTCACCCGTTTACTTAGATGTAGTTTCTTTCCAAGATTTTATTAACTCGTTGGGTCTGTGGCTGCGATTGAGAACAGACATGCGTTGAGGTTAATTCATCCTTATTCACTGAAACGACAGCACGAGGACCCTTGATCTATAAAATAAAAAAATTATTTTAAAAAATTTTACTTAAAAATTATAATAATTTTTTTTAAAAAAAATGTTACTTAAAAAAATAAATAAATAAAAACTTATTTAGATTAAAGTTACTTAAAAATAAATAAAAATTATTTAAAAAACTTTACTTAAAAATAAAATAAAAACTTATTTAAGTAAAAGTTACTTAAAAAAATAAAATAAAATGTTATTTTAAAAAAATTCCTTAAAATAAAAACTTATTTTATAAAAAATATTTTTAAAAATAAAATAAAATCTTATTTTAAAATAAAAAAAATATTTATTTATTTTTAGAAAAAATATTTTATATATATAACACAAAGTTACTGTTTTACCCCTTTTAAAATTCGTGAAAATTGTAAAAAAAAAAATTGGACGATCATGGTGAAAAAATTCAAATTGAGTAGCCATAGTGATACTAAGCCACTGTTTGGTGCACATTTTTTTCCACAAGAATGCATTTTTTTTGTTTGATGTGATAGGAAATATATGGTTGAAAAAAAAGGATAAGTTATTGATGTGATAAAAAATATTTTTTTATTGAAGAATGTGTGTTTGAAAATGAGTAGAAGAATGAGAATGAAAAAATAATGTAGCTTAAACGGACCTAAGTATAAAATTAGATGGTCATGGTGAAACAAAATCAATTTTAATAGCCATGATAACACAAGTGTAAAGTTGGATGATCATTAGTAAATTTAATCCTTTTCAAGTAATTGTAGCATTATGGGCCCTTTTTGTGAAACAAAATCAATTTTAATAGCCATGATAACACAAGTGTAAAGTTGGATGACCATTAGTGAATTTAATCCTTTTCAAGTAATTGTAGCATTATGGGCCCTTTTTGTGACCTCATTTCAAGATGTGAATTTGTTTTTTGAGTCTTGAATTTGAGAAGTAGCAACGTATTAGTTTTATAACTGATGCACATGGCCTCTTATTATTTGTGTTTGTGACCTATTTTAAAGTAGTTGCAACTTTGTTTTCAAGTAATTGTAACATCATGTTACTTTTTCGTGACCTTGTTTCAAGTTGTTTGTTTTAAGTAGTCTTGGATATGAGAAGTTGTGTTCAATTAGACTGACGTTTTTAAACATTTAAACGGGACTTATTATTTCTGTTTGTGGCCTTGGGTAATTTCCGCTGCTCAATAAAGAATCGACAACTACCTTTTCTCCTTTTTTAACACTAATGTTTCTTCTACAATCTGCAAGTATATGAAGGCTAGAAATACTAAACACATTGAATATTGGTGGTTAGTTGACATGTAAGCTTGGGCTAAAGGAACATTCACCCTCCATTAAAATAAATTTTGTGAGAAAAATGAATTTTCAAATGGTGATTTTTTAGTATATTAGATAAGACACGACAATTTTCGACAGCACAAAAAATCATAAGTTTGCTATTATGATTGAGTTCCCAACTATCAAAATCAATGCATAACAAATTCAATATCAAATACTTTTCAGTACAATTTCTTTTAAGTTCACTGAAACTTCACGGGCCGATTCTTATATACCTATGCCCTGTTTGGTGCACATTTTGGATAGAAGAATGCATTTTATTGATGTGATGGATGTGGAATATGTGATTGAAAAAGAAGAAAAATGTACTGATGTGATGAAGAATATTATTTTATTGAAAAATGTATGGTTGAAAATAAGTAGAAAAATGAAAATGAAAATATTAATGTAGACCAAACAAGTTGCTAATATAATATTCGATTAGGAAGTTCTTAAGACTTTTGAGATCAAATTACCTTTCCATTCCCCCAACTAGTTGGGACGAACTTGTCATCAAATATTTGAAGCTTTCATATAGCTTTAAAAAATCAACGACACTATAAGAATGAATTTAGCGGTTGAAGTACCTGTCGCCATTACATTGTCCAAGTTATGTCTGTTAGAAATTAATCTAGTTGCAATACAGTAAAGTGCAGAAATAAAACTTATCGACTGATCGAGTCTTGTGACAATACGATGTCCTAAATTGAAATTGTCCGTCGATAACTGCTGCGACCTCTGTGGACAATCACTTCCAGGATACAACGATCAAATAAACCAATTGTGCAGCAATCACAAATGATTTTCAGAACTCTCAAGTGTACTCCAGAACTATGTAAAATTGAGTATAATATTTTTTACTGAATAGGAAAAAACAATTTCATTTTTGTTGTTGTTTTCTAATGCCCAGATGTGTGTTTATATAGGCAAAAAATTGATGTAACTCCCTACACCNATATTTTTTTACTGAATAGGAAGAAACAATTTCGTTTTTGTTATTTTTTCTAATGCCCAAATGTGTGTTTATATAGGCAAAAAATTGATGTAACTCCCTACACCATGATCTAGTATTATATGCAGGTTTTATGGTTAGTGATAATGTGTTGTTAATACCGGGGTAGTTAAAAATGACCATATTTTACTGGCTAGTTGACCCATTAAATAATTTCTAAAATGATTAAAAAAAATTATTATTAGAATCAAGAAAGCTCAAGTCCTAATCAAAGGCTTTTTAATATAATGCGTGAGGCGTGACTCGAACCCCCGACCTCCCACTCAAATTCCACACTTTTCACCAGTTGGGCAATTCACTTGAATTAATTATTTCTTTCACATATTATATTTATTTTATAAATATCTAACAATATCCGACTCTGTTTTCGCACTTCTCTCCACCTGTTGAGTCAGTGGAAGGCTACAGGACTTGAACTTCAGAAAAGAATCAAGTAAAAGAAGACGGTTAACTTGTTTGAGTACTTACCTCATCTGCCTGTCGTGGCGTGAGATCACTCCTGTTGTGAACTCTTTTTCGCCTTTTAGCCTGTCTCCTTTGACCAGGCCAAACACTTTTTCTCATTGGTTCGAGTTCTACAAAAGAAACAATCTAAGCTAAGCTAATGGTCACCCCATTGTAGATGCTTCAGCCATGCCCGGCTTGAAGCTGTAGAAACAAAAGGCTACTTACTAGCTTTACGATAGGATGCGGTATTCACCAAATGATTCAATGTATACTCAGGCAGAACTATTAGCACTTTCTGAATAAAAGAGATACTGAAGACAAACATAGATTTCACACAAGTACAGCAGCATGTGGAACAAAAACTTTATAAACAAATAAAGATAGAAGGATTACAAGGCATGACCTCCAAGCATTGAATTCAAGGCCGATAATAAAAAAATCTCAAAACCAATTATACGGTATAATCACTTGTTGAAATTAATAATACCCAACTGAACTATCAAATGATACAGATGTACAATATTAAAGAAAAAGAGAAGAACTCGAATTTGTTCACTCTTTTCCGCACAATCTAATCTTATCTATGCTTGAGATACATTAAAACAGGTAGTTTATGTCTAAGACTAGGAGTAAAATTTTGAGGTATTAGTATACATCGACCTCTTATAGCCTTCATGACAAAAACTGACTTTCCGACTATTAAGTATCCAAGTATGTGATTTTGCCCACAAAGTTTCATGGAAAGTAATACAAAACAATCTGTTTATCAACAATTAGCCGGATCTATGAAAGATTATTTTCATCATAGGAAAGGGTCACTTTTTTTTTCTTTCTTTTTTTTTTTTTAATTTCATGTACTCCACTACACCCTGACTAATCTCCTCGAGGAAGGAAATGAATCCCAAGACACTTGGGAAACCACTTCCCCCAACGTATGGTTCCTCCATAAGATAGTTCTCAAAGGCTGTCGCATCATCCTGACCACCCCTAATGAATTTGAGTTGAGGAGTGATACTTCGCCCTTGCTTCAATTTGTTAATGGTATTTCTTAATAAACCTGGTATGGAAGAAAGTGAGAAACCACTAGTAAGCATGAAAAAATCACTCCTAGAGCATGTTTTCCTAAGCTTAAAAAGTTCACTTACAAATAAATTTATTGAGGTAAATAATTAAGTTTTTCAAAATAAAATAATATTTTTAATTCATAAGAGTTTAAAATAAGTTACTACTAATTCATTTCAAAATAAGTAACGTGTTTCACTTAAAAGAAACAAAACTTCTTTTAAAGCTTAGCCAAACATTTCTAAAATATCACTGTTCTGTTAGGGAAGATAGCTTACAGTTTTGTGGTGGACGAAAGGGAAGTGCAGGGTCGGCTGTGGATGAATAAAACACAATAAGACTTGTAAACGCATCCAGGAAAAATATCGGGCTACCACTTGTCATTAACGCAGCACGACTCAACGAATGGCGAGTAAATGCTTGTTTATCCAGACTGGAATATGAAGTCAACAATGGATATATAGCCCGGTTAAGTGAAGATGGTTCCAGAGCACTGCATCAAGAATTAGGATATCAAGTTCTAAAATTCCGGAAAAAATTTCAAAAAAATAAATTCAACTATATGGTATATAGAGAATGTGTTTGAGTAAAAGTTGTACAGATCAAACATTAAAGAATACGCGATAATTATTTTCAACTAAGTCAAAGTGATACTAACGATAAAAGAGAACTCCAGAAAGAAAATATAGTAGAAACTATTCTGCAAATACAATCAAGCATAACCATCATTTACTAATAAACCAATGGTGGAATTTATCATACAGGTTCTAAACACATGCACGAAGGGACATCTACGAATATATGTAATTGCCACTGTCTTAATAGTTATTCATTTCTAGATGAGATAGCAGCATCAGTCTGCACTACGAAATATTAAAAAAGCTTCCAGCATAATCAAAATCTCCCATTCAAGCTCGACGTTCTCATTTGTGTTTAATTTCTCAAATGGAATTCTTCACTTCTTGCCTAGTTGACAGAGAGCTGTCGTATTCAAAACTTCCATAGTTCCTTCCAAAGGAAACATGAATCAAAAGCATGAGAACATGATGAGGTAGATCTTAACATCTTTATCTAAACATAAAATCTGACATGAAAAGTGAAATTGTATTAACTATAGTATCCAACTGCATCTGACAAACTCAACATAGTGTATACCTGAATAGACATTGAAGATATATTCTGTAGTCTGGATGAACACCTTCCTCATGAAAACGGAGGAGAGCATTTCGCAGCAAAGCAAAGACTAATCGAGGTAAAGGTAGCAGCTGAGGGAATTGGGAGAAGGCGACGTCGATGTTAGCAGTTGTCAAACTCCCACTTTCGTATTGGGCACTTTTGCAAGCATCATTATACTGAGCTGTAAGAATTACAAGCCAATCATGCAGTAACATCCTACCTTCTCGAACTCCTTTCTCCGAAGAGGCCAAAATCACCTGTGGAAAATTGTGCCAAATTAACAAACTTATGGCACCTACTAATAGAAATGAGATAGGTTACCAGAATATTCCTAACATGCCAAAATATCCTCATTCTGTAGAGGACCACAAATTAAGAGACAACATGTGATTCTGGAGGAGGCATTACTATATAAATGATAATTTCAAGATTGCATTGAAACACAATAATGCTAAAGAGCAAAGAACGTTGTGAATTTCCTTCACAGATATAAAGACAAATGCATATGTTCCAGCAAATGATTTCAATACTATAGTTTAGAGCAAATAAATTTTAGTAACATCGGACAAGTTTTCAGCAAATAAAATTTGCAGAGAAAATTGCATCAACAGAACTCAGCAAATAAATTCATTTGCCAAAGTCAAGAGTTGTCTAGCTTTTGTTTTAGTGTTTTCAACCTAGGAAATTGTTTACAGCTATGGAGTTGTGTGGGATTAATTTTCAGCAAATAAAATTTGTGGAGCAAATTGCATCAATAGATGTCAGCAAATAAATTAATTTGCCAAACAATCAAAAGTTTTACAGCTTTTGTTCTAGTTTTCAACCGAGGAAATTGTTTAAAGCTATAGTTATGTGATATTTAATAATGGCCAAAGTCATCAATTGCCCATCAGTAATTATTAAGTCTCAATTTGCTTCCATTAAACCTTTCTCTGATATGGAATATTATCTAATTTAAAATACATAAATACAAGATAAAGATTATGTAGAAAAGCAATCTAGTATATGTATTTCTATCTTTGTTGTACCTATAAAAATTTCATCACATAATCTAGTGCACATATGAAAAGACAAAAGTTTTTCAAGATCGAAGAATATATTCACACTTAACCCTCTAAATGTGTGCATATATGACTATATTTAAAGTTTCAATAAAAGTTTTAAATAGGCACTTTGGTGATGCTTTTCATCTTGCTTATATGCACACGGTGTACAGCATAAACCTTCCTTCTCCACCTACACCTCAACTATGTTCATATTTAATATTAAAGAAGGTTCAGGTAATGATGATAACAAAAAATAATTCAGGTACCAATCTACCTTGTGAACAAGTATTGAAAGAACAACTTCAGGATCAACACTGTCGTATATCTCATCAATACTACGTGCTGTTCCAAACAGGAAAGTTTTAATCCTCAATCTCCTTCGGAGGGAGTACTTTTCTCTGCATAATTATACATTACAGAAAGCCAAACTAAAAAACGTAGGACATAAAAAGTAAGTAATGTTGGTAAAGATTCTTCCAGAGAAACAGCAAATGAAGGACAAAAAGTAGAAGCAAAAGGTAATGTAAGCTTTACCACAGCCCTCAATGGATCAGTCAACAACAAATGGACGGGTGCTCAATACGCAAATGGACCCACCCATTTTAAGTCAGATGTTTTTATAGAATTCAACTCAGAAAGGACGTAGGGTGACAGTACCACTACGTTACATGCTTAAAGAAAGATATATTACTGATAATTCGTATAAACTTCATGCGTGCTCAAAAAATTAAAATAGCAGGACATTTTTAATACCATTTGGAAACCTAGCAATATATATATATTTTTTCTGATTAACATCATCTAAAAGACAGGTTAGGGTTAAACAACGATGTTTCACTTACTCAGTTCGGGTTATGCTTGGGAGATCGACATGAAAGACATTAATTAAGTTAGAGGACTTATGTGACAGCATATGGGGGAAAAAAGTTTATCTCGAGAAGAGGAATTAACACAAATATTTACATACAAAGTACAAACTGTCAATTGATAATCACACACAAAAACTGAGAAGTGGCAAATAAAATAAAAGGACCAATTGGATTCTCTGAGTTTGAGACTGGCCATCTTTCATGAGTTCCAGAAAAGCAAACAAAGATATAAGAAGGCCATGGTGCTAAAACACAATTGCAGTGATTTACTTGCCAAGACTAACTAACATCAAGCAGAACAGTAGTAACCACAAGCAAAGCATATTTGTGCAAATTGTTTTTACAATATGCTGACGACTTTAAATGAAAGCATTAAGCAGTTATGAGAAAAGCAGGAGATTTTGCTCATTGCAGCAAAAGGCCATGACTGTTCAATGAAATTTCATAGGTCATAAATAACAAGATTGCTTTTAGTTCACGTTGCCTAAGTGAACATAAAAGAAGTTACCATGGCAAGTTGTATTGGCAAAAGAAGAAACTTGGTCTAGGCGCTAAATTTCTTATACCCATAGTATAACTATTACCTCTATCCATATAATCCAACAAGAGAGGAAAATTCTAATCTTTGCACGCATCAACAGTCATTGTGTGGATAATCAAAAAGCACACAGATACATAATCCGTCAGAAATATACACAGTGATAATCTGGATCAAGAGAACCATACCTACTTGTGGAACTTGGACCTGAATTGGAGAGCTCATCCGGGGGAACAACAACAGTATACGGAAATGCAATCTGTAACATGGGAAATTCTGAGGTGTGCCTACAGAAAATCATCTGTTACCTGATTGTGTAATTTATTTGCATTAAGATGCAGACAAGAGAAGTCAATGAAAGACAGCACAGCATTCAGGATGAACCAGAGAATCTACAGAGAAATTTCCATCCAGGAATAGAAAATATGATCCAAGCAAACATTATATGTACTATCTCAAAGCACATAACATTCCATGACATCCGACAAAGAATTTCAACTGATTTGCTTTAAATTGGGTCTCATAGGGAGGCAAACTTGGCTTCAGGATAGAGCAACAGCATCACAAAAGGACAGTTTCAGGGAAAGAAATGCATGATTTTCCAAAAACAAAAGGACTTTTAATGTATGTGCAAGTTTGCCTGTCGGGAAGGGGAGATATCAATGTAGTAATTGTTGGTCTTTATTATCGCATTTTTGTCTTTCTATGAAGGAAAAAGAACCTACAAGGACAAGAGTTTTAAAGAATATACCAATGAGGGCTCAGTGTTGTTGTCTATTGTTTCATCCATCCATAAAATAATTAAGAAAGCCAATACAAAATTAAACTCGCAAGAATATTCTTATAGCCAACCATGATTAGCATGCTTTTGAGGAAACATTAGAAGAAAAAGGATGACTAGGAAAGTATAATTTTACCTGGAGAATCCAGTATTATTCACAAGATTGAAGTCATAGGCATACGTGGCGAAAGAATCGCAGCAAATTATATGTTGAACATTTTCATACTGAGGATCAGGGAAAAAATGTCCATACTGTAGCAAAGAAATGTTAAACATTATTACCTAATCAAAATAATAAGCAAAAAGTCAACTAGAAGGGGTGAACACTCACGGAATGGCCAAGTTTAAATTCAGATGACGTCCTCAGCCGTAGGACACAATTGAAAGCATACGGCTGACTTTAACATACGGTACCTGTGAGAAGATCATTTGGATCATTAGGCAGATGAAGAGATCAAATATTAAGTAACCTTAGGCACAACAATTAAATCATCAAGCACATAGCAGATTAATATTAAATGGAAAAACAAATATCATCTCAGACTTAACATTCATTCTTGGACAAGGTAGTTATTACTCACATGTCCTGAGGAAGTGTTGAATCATCAGTATTTGAATATAGAAACAAAGATCCTCCACTCTCAATACTAAGAAATTTCAGAGATGCTAAATCGGTGTACTCATTTGTCACAGAAAATATGTCCACACAAACACCAACTTGAACAGCAACAGCAGCCTGTGAAACAAATATAAATACTTAAAAGCTTTTCAAGGATGCATCTAAAATACTTTCAGGTTGTAACAAGGCTAAATACCAAATCTTTATAGAATGAAGTCTGCTCGGGGAGTAAAGCACGATCTGCATCCTCTCCTTTACTAGCATATTGCTCACCATACCGTCTAGTATCTAGCTGGCCGGGACCATAATCAGGAGGACCAGATAAAAAGGCAAAAACCCTGGCTGCACTTCAAATAGGTGGGAAAAACGGAAGGAAGGATTAGCAATTTTCGAGCATTATGTAAGGACGGAAAAATCAAATTTAAAGCATTATAATTATGGGGCCTGTCATTAGATTGCCATCCCAGCAAAGGTGGAACAAGAAAAGGGAAAATTAATTACATTGAAAAAAGAAATTAGAAAAATCATATACAACTTTACCATACCTAAAGCATAGGTATTCCCATATTCTGATCCAAGAAAATTAAAGATAGCTTCTATTGCCACTCCAAAGCCTCGCCCGCCGAGAAAAACTCCATCTAATCCTTGACCAGCATCTGTAGTTCATTCCCATGAAGTTGTTGGTTTTAGTGTTTCAAGTGCAGATGCAATTCGATCCTTACAGGTATCAACCTATAGCCAAAATCGCTAAATATTTAGTGCTTAAGCATATTCAATCAAATATTATGACAACAAAAAGAAAACAAGGACAATTACCAAAAAATACTAAGCCTTCTTCCTAATATTTTGGTGTCTACATGAATCTTTTTTCTCTACTCCATTGTGTTAATTGCTACGTCCAGATCCAATACAACAAATTCTTCTCAGTTACAACGGGACATGTTAAATTAGGGGTGGGCATTTTTATCCAAAACCACCCGAAGCGGATAAGAACCAGACCAAACTGGCTGGTTCGGTTCGGTTCCAATTAAAAGTCTGGTTTTGGTTCTAGTTACAAAACCGAAATTAGACTTGGTTCCAATTTTAATTTTTAAAAAGAATCTATCAATTAAGCCATAAGTAATCAGAATAATTATCAATTTGTAGCCTCAATCACAAACGGCAGAAGTGAAACAAGAACCAAAGGTTCCATTTTTACAATTGTAGATGGGACCAATTCGGCCCGGTTCTTAAGTAATCCAAACCGAAACACCCAGTACCCACCCTCTTGTGCTAGCATTTGTCCAACTCTGCCCATTGCACTAAGGTCCTGTGTGCAATGTTTTAAAAGGTAGGAAAAAGCGGGGCATAAACGTGAGGGAAAGGTCTCGCATATGGAGAAGGCGACGAAAAGCCGATCAACTCTATTTTGGAACCGCCTACTGCGGGCCTGCCTAGGCGGCAAAACCCACACCATTTTTGTCCAATTGTTTTAATCTTTTTAAAGGTTAAATAAAATAATTAAATAAATAAATAATTATTAATGGTCTTAGAATAACTAAAATAATATTAAAAATAGGAAGTCACCTTTTTTATGTTTTAAAAGATTGAACCCCAACCTTGAGGGCCCCCCACCGACCCTGCCCTGGGCCATTGTAGAGGAGGTAAATCGCAGGATGTGCCTCCCAGGAGTCAGGGTGGAGAGCTTATGGATAGCACCTTTTTTTATGTTTTAGCTTTGCCTAGATTTGGTTCACGCCTTAAAAATTCATCTCAAGAAAATTGTGGGTTTTGTAAAATAGTGCACTTTAAGAAAATCAGCACCGATTACAATACAAGAGCTACTGTTGATGAAATTCTATTGTGATTGTGTTTAGTTTTTAACCGCTATTCACGATATGGATTGATTTTTAAGAATTTGTGAGATTTTTACAAAAAAACAAAAAAAGCCTTGAGATTAAAATCAATTTTTTTTAGTAAATTTTGATTTTAAAAAAATGATGAAGTGTGTTGTTAAAAAGTTGTATAACATATGAAATGTGTGGTTAAAATTAATTGTTGACTTTAACATAAATTAAAATCTAAATTTTAATCACTACCAAACATGAGCTAAAATTAGCAATTTAGTTATTTTAAAATGATGTTATTATTGATTATTTCAATCAAAATAACATGAAAATAAATAAATAAGATTCTTCAAGACATCTACGGAGGAGTGATGCTCCCTGTACAAACGGAATAATTCTCCGATACCCATATTCTTGCTAACATTTTATTATTATAAAGGAACTCTTTAATACACAATATTGAATAATATTATACGAGTAAAGTTTTTATTTCTTTTACTTCCTAATTTTTATGTTTTCCCCTTAATATATAATCAACTCATTAGGAGAACGGGTAAGCAAATGCACCTGCTGGACGGTCTTGAACATAATTGAAGATAGAAAAAATGAATTTTCCCCATGTCATGCGGGTAGAAAATATTGACTCAATCATGTAGAACCATATACGTCCAACTTTCTTTACACCTCTAACTGCAGCAAGATTCTTAAAAGACATAAGATATACTTCCAAATTACCAAAAATAAAAAATCGAGTTCATTAAAAGTTACAGTTCATAGACTAAAATATAGCGACATTCTCAATAAAATAGGCAGGGCTGCCCCTGAATAGATCAAACAACGATGAAAACTATGTCAATCTGACTGGGAAATTAGTGTAAGATCACTGTAAATTGTCCATAATTTATTGAAATAACTCAAAAATAGTACATTTACTCAGTCTTTCAACAATAATTTTTTGATAACTGAAATGATCTCCCAAGCAAGCTTTTCATCTGCTGTCGACCAGGTGCAGCAGAAATACACTGTTTCAGGCATGCATTGCAAACTAGTAGTAGTTCTGTGAGGGCAAATCTCTTTTGAACAAACAGAGACGTAAAATGACTCAATTTGAAGATGTTCACCACAATCCTGGATGCTTGTCTCAGGGAATTTGCTCGAAAGCTTTTCAAACAATAAGTGCAGCCAAAAGGATTTGTCGACTGTTGATTGAGAAAGAAATGCATTTCTCATATCTGAATTGGCAATGTATACTGCGCAACAGTTTGCAAACTTGATTTCATGACTTTCCACTCCTAACGTAGCCATGAGTTCATGTTGATGTAAAGCTTTTGTATTTTGATTTCTCTGAACCATTAGTATCCCTTCAGCCATTCGGTCATCAAAAACCTGCAACCCTGACTTTGTCCTTGCATCGCTAAAATCAGAACCCTGTTCTGAGCATTTTCTTAAGAACTTCAAGTTTGGGCTCAAGGTACTTCGCAAAAGTGCATCAGAGGCACCAACTTTTACATAGTGAGTTGTAAAAGGAATGCTCACAGTTTCATTATTAGCAGGGTCGAAACATTGGATTCCCATTTCGGATTGAATTTTTTCTTTCAGTTTAGCTATTTTAGGCTTTTCTCCATGTACAAGAATCACATTCTTAGGGCACAGAAATTTCACAAGATCCAGGATTCCTTTGGCATCAGTATGAGGACTAAAGGACAACTGATGGATCTATAAAAATAACGGACACAGTTAGGTATATAAATAAAAAGTAAATAATTATGACAGAGCCAGAAGAAGTTTGATCACAGCAAAAGCAGTCAGTTGTTGCCACTTCGAATACACGGGAGTACAACTTCGTGGAAAAAATATAGACTTCCATCAAACTTTCTGTTTAGAAGGTCATTTAAACAGGGCAACGCAAGATCAATCTGAGGTTATATGAGCCTAATTCCAAACAACAACAAATTGACCAAATCTCCAAGACTATTATCAACAACTTCTATTTGACCACCAGTTCGAGGGTGAAAAGCATATAAATAATTCAAAGTGATTGCACACAATTTCACAGTTTTTATTAAAAAAATAACTGAAAACTTGACATTGGGTCACAAATAATGGTTAAATGGAAATATTGAAAGTGGACAATTTCCTTGGTAACAATTTAGCAACATGGTAACAATAAATAGTTTTGGAACATGCAATGAAGTGGGTCATTTTGAAGTAAGTCCACAACAACTGAGAATCAGATTTCTAAAGATTTCACATATTCCTAGAACAAAGTCCGCACTAGATTTCGCTAAGATGGATGTCTAATTAGTAGTGTAAAAACTAGAGCATTGTTATTAACCTTACCTAACTACTTACTATGGCACTGGGACGCAAGTAACATCTTTTTCAACAAACGCCAATAAATAATTGATTTATAAACCGAAGATTGACGATTTCAACGAAGAATGTTAACTTCGAAGATTTTCATTTCACATGGAATATTATGTGGAGCACTGCAACACAATATCCTAGCCCATGTACAAAAGTGATGCAGGTCTTAGGTTACCAACAAAATATCTATGTTCAATAAAGATTTTAACTAACTGCGAACAATCAACTGACTGTGAGAACCCATCAGTTAATGGGAAACAATACCATAATGACAAAATTAGAATCTTAAGTGAAAATATCTCCACACAGGGACCCAAGTTCCGATGGTTGTAAAATAAGGTTTGTTTGACTCTTGAGAAGCAAAATATATAGAGAGGGTGTGAGAACCTGACACTGCACGTCGATTTGTGTATCCTTGTCGATATTAATTTGGGCAGGTGTTTTACCTGACATCAGTTTATGTCCAATAGTTCCAGCCACACAATACCTAATTAAACAATACACAGAAGGATTAATGCAATCCAAACAAGCAAACAAACATAATTTAAAGTTGAAATAACTAAAATGGAAAATTGAGCAAGTTGGTTGGCTTAAACTGCTAGAGATCAGACACGTTTGTTTATTTAAATTTAGTCTTCAACACATCTCATCACGTGTGGCTACATTCAAGTTAAAATCAAAGGAACAACACGAAAGAATTTCATAATTGGGTGAACTCAAGACCTTTGTGTGTTCAAGTGTAATGTTGAACCACCTCATCTAAAAGCTTATATTGTTGGAACAAATTTATCTATTTTAAAGTTTGTCTTTAGCAAGCCACAACCTTTAATTCTAGGCATTTAAATAATCTCAAGTTGGTACCATCTTAGTCCTTGGTGAACAGTTTCTGTCCATTTGATTTGTTACAAAATCACTTTTTTGTTAAAAAGACCATTATTCCTTTTATTAAAATAACAATAAATTAAAGAAAGGAAAATAAAGAGAAGAAAATGAAAATAAAATGACAGAAGAAAAAGGAAAAATCCCTCGACCCCCAACGCTAACCCCCACTGACCTGCTGCTTGCAGGGGGAAGAGGACAAACCAGTTAGTGGTGGTAAACAACCATATGGTTGGGGCACGAGGGGTAGAGGTGGGGTTGCAGGGGAAGCAAATAAAAATTTGTGTTTTTTTCCTTTTCTTTATATTTCCTTGTTTATTAGGTTTCATTACACATTTTATCTTTGAAATAGTGTTTCATATGCTTTGCACTTGACATTTTAATGGTGAAATGGATGGTTTCCATCCAATGTGAGCTAAGGTGTTACCAAATCGAAAGATAAAGTGAAAAATAACAGACAAATTATGTATTATCACTTGTTTCCCTGGTTCTTTATTTATCAAAAGACAAGTTGCTCAATTCTTCATAAAGCTTCAAGATAGAAAATATTTAGATTATTTTTTGATGAAATCCAATTTTATCAGCTCAATCAGTTCATGAAAAGTCCAAACAAAGTCCTAATATTTTAAAACTATAAAAAATGAACATTTTGTAATCAACAAAATAAGGCCTTACCCTGGCAGTGTAACAAGGTTACTTTCATATGGAGCCCACTGCTTGAAAACTTCAAGAGAGAAACCCCCACTTATCATCCCTGGAGTAGCAAAGAGAACACAAGGTCCTGGAGCATTTATCAGGGAACGGTCAAAACTGCAGACTGCAACATTCAAACGTTAGTTCTATTAAGACTGATTTGTTATGTACTTATATCTATAATAAAGAATAGTCAACGTAAATAGTTGAGCGCATTCAGCACAAGCAAAGGTTGCTGACAATCTTAAATTAGAGAGATTTAATTTGGACGTTTATGACAACCTATGGATATAACATATTAAACACATAGCAGATTTGTCCAAGAAGCAGTTTATTATATGACCTAACTGAAATCTATGGAAAGTTGTATTGCATAGAAATATAAATGCTCAGCAGATAACCTTAAAACCTGAGAAGGGATCCTTAAAAATGTGGAACATATTTGGTGAATAATCCATATATTACAGTCCCGAGTAGGGAAAGGATTAACATGTTTAGTTAGTACTGGTTTATGAGTTGCAACTTTGTAGTTCAATCTAAGTGAAAGTTGGAAACTGATGTATATTCACAGCTGTTTATTTTTATATAATATGGACAAGAATCATGTAAGAAGGCAAGCCTTAGTAGAATACTAGCAAGTAGCAATGATCAGAAGTCATAAATTAAAGAATACAGATACCAGAGTCAACAACATTCTAGAATGATATAACCCAATGAAAATATGATCTATTAAATGAATCTAAAATGAAGTTACAATAATGAGTGTTTGTATTTGATTTTCCAGTAGCAGTGATAGACTTAATTGGGGCGTGAAAAAAGGATTCATATAGTTGACCCCGAAATTTGCAGGCAATAAGGTTAATTTAATGTCATTGCAATGGTACACCTATATCACATGGAGAAGCCAATAACAAGTATAAGCATTTAATTATAGTTCATCAATACTCATGTTAATCATATCTACCTTATCTAAAAGCTTTAGGTTTTAGATGAGATAGTTTTGTGCAAATTTCATTTGCAATAACTATAATTTAACTCATGTCAATAAGGTAAATACTTCAATTTTCTTCGATTAAGTAACTAAAATTTGATATAGTTTCACTAAGGTAACTACACTAATTTGATTTTATTCAGATAACTACACTTTAAATTTCTTTCAATTAAGGTATCTTCGTCTGATTCCACTTGCACAAATCCATGACATGAGTTGCTGATGTAGAATAAGTATAACGTATGGTACTAAAACAAGCAAATGTCCTAAATTTAAGTTTCTTTGCCACCTATTTCTAAAAATTGTGCATGTGTCAAAACTTTTATAGCAAGACAAATCCCGTTAACATGTGAGAGAACGCGACAAAGACAGTTTAAAAAATAAATTAACCCCTTCTCTAACAACTTAAACTTTTAACGGTATGGTTCAAGATACAACGATATGTAATGACATCAAACTCGACTGATACTCTACTAGGTTGAAATACGAATGTTTCGTCACTTAAAATATTTTTTGATAAAAATACTGCATCAATCCTTTAAATACAAAAAATTCAACACGGGAAGTACCATGTTTGAAATCAAATGCATTGCGCGTAGCATAAGAATCTTTCACTTTTTGGCTGGTCCAGTTGATGAGCATTTTATAGTACATATTTGCTTGAAGAGTCAAACCTGAGAGATTAATAGAACTATAGTCATTGGAAGTTTGCAACAATGAGGAATACTGTTGAAGATTAAATGAAGAATAAATGGATTCTGATACAGTGGCAATGAGCCTCACTCACATGTATGTTAACAATTGGCAAAAGATCAAGAACTTACTGGAGATTGTAAAACAATTATTAAAATAGCAACAAATTTATTCTGCTTGTTTGGAAAAACTCTTGCACAAAGATAAACTCAAATACGGCAAAACAGTATTCAAAAATTGCCTAATTCTTTCCTTAGACATGCATTAACCTTTCAAATACGGCAGTGCAAAAATTGCCATGTTCAATGATGCAGGTATTTCTCTTTTCTTACTTTTTCTGATGCATCCCAGCTGAAGTTCAAGTGAAGTGTCCGAAACCTCTTTTGAATATCCCACGATACTCGAAGAACTAGGCATTATTTACCATATAATACTTGGTATTTTAACACATAAATGTGGAGAGATTTTGAAGATGGATCAACTTCAATGTATTTCCTCATTATGATGGATTTGCATCCATAGGCGAGAAATAATCAAAATGAAATGTATTGACCCCCGTCATCCTTTGTTGTGAGCTCAGGTTGAAATAAGAGTAGAAGATGTTAAAGTCTTAAGGGGTTGCAAACAATACCTTAAAGGTATTAGATGATTCCTTTATATAGGTGCATATAGCATCACGGTAAACAAGATTCAAAGTATTCCACCTAATATATGGCTTTGTGTAGGATTTGAGCAGATGTGTAGCTTGATTTTATTTGTCTTTTCCATATGCGAATACATGACTTCCACCCCCTTGGTTCTCGTAAATATAATATGTACTCAACAGGAGAGAGAGGAGTGTCTTCACAACACTTGGTCCAAGATGCACAAGTGGACAAATGGGTACTCAACACGAGAGAGAGGAGTGTCTTCATTTGTCGCCAGAGATAAGGTTAAACGTCAAACAACTGAAGACAAAAGGCAATCAAGGATGACCTATGCTGATGTGACGGCAAACGTACGGACATCGCAAAGTGTTGATCAGCGGGAATTGTTGTGTAAGGAAAGGGTGGAGAATGGGGTGAATGATCCTAATGCAGAATTGAGGGTTCGCATTCAGGCGTGGAAAGGTAGTGGAAAATGGGTCTAGGTTGGGTCCCAGGAACAATTATTGTCATAAGTGTGGGGTGAGCTTAGATGAGGCTCAAACTAA
>CAIGRP010001479.1:0-10019 GCA_903798385.1 Fraxinus cuspidata
GAGGTGTATGCTTTAAAGCTTGTTTGAGCCCCATTTTTTTTCCTTAAAAATGCATTTTAGAATAGTAAATTGATGAAACATGTGTGGTTGAAAAATAAGGAAATATTTTGGTTTTGTGTATAATATTATTTTATTGTAAAATGTATGGTTCAAGAGAAAAGAGAGAAAAATATATTTTAAAATAATGAGGATCAAATAAGGGTTTAATATAACAAATTCCCATACCGTTTATTCTTCAAAAAATAAGTTTGTACTTGCCTCAAAGTCTAAGGTTCAAAATTTGAAACCTAGAGCTACTTTTATGTTCATCCCCACATGTTGCATTGTGGTAAGGTAGGACATATAAGACCTAAGTGTCGCGAACCCTTGAATAGGAACAAACTAAGAATGTAGGCGTCCGAGAATTGAAATCATCTGTACAACATATATTTCCTCCACTTTAGGCTCAAAATATGAAACCTATGATTATTCCTAAATTTACTCCTACGTGTCAAAACTGTGGTGAGTTTGGACACATAAGACCATTGTGCCACAAACTTTTGAAAAAAATAGAAGTTGGAATATATCTAATCGGGTTGACTTCCTTACTAATCAGGTTAGTCACTTGACTGAACTGAGGACACAATTGACTAGAATTAACTCCGCTTCTCGAAAAGTTTGGGTAAAGAAGAGTAATCTGAGAGATTATAAACGTGATTACGATGCTTTTCATGGTAAGATCGTTTTCGTGCCTCATTGAGTAGGTAGTTTGATGCATGCATCTGCATTATTCGTGGCATCTACATATTCATGCATGCATTCTAAACTTTTTCTTTATTTGTTTTTCATTTTATTTATTATCTTGAAAAATGAATTTAAAAAAAACTCTCCCTTACTACAAAATAAACAAAAATTTAAATATATCTCAAATGAGTATGAGTAGACCTATTTGACTCGAGTAATTATGTACGAGTGGTTTCTCATAACATGATGCCCTATGGTCAACTGACTTGAAGTTACGATGCTCAAAACTCGTTACATGGGTCATCTTAGTCGCTTAATGGAAAAGAGTCTGCACATAAGATGTGAAAAATTAAAGAGAAAAATGATGACCTTATAAAGAAAAAGAAATATATAAATTGTGTGAAAATGTATACCATTGTTCTTGAGTTCAAGATTAGGAACGTGCGTAGGTTGGTTGGTGGTAGGGATCAAAATGATTTTGGAAATACTATCCATATTATGATCGATCTGATTATATCCTAGGCCTCCATTGTTCCCAGCGAGATTGTTTAACCCCAAAAGACTGTCCAATTTTTGAGATCTACTAAAGAAAGCATGAAGTTGATCGATCTGAGTTTCGGATTAGGAACATGCGTAGGCTGGTAGGTGGTAGGGATAAAAATAATTTTGGAAATACTAGTCATATTATGATCGATTTGATTATATCATAGACCTCCCTTGTTCCCAGGGAGCTTGTTAACCCCAAAAGGCTGTCCGATTTTTTAGATCCACTAAAGAAAGCAAGAAGTTGAGACTTGGAATCTTCAAGTCTGCTCATAAAGTTCTTTAGATTTCTAATTTTTCATTCTCAAAGGTCAACTCACTAACTCTCCTAGAGGACATCTCAAGTTCACTTGTAAGATCTTTAATCTTAAACTCTAGGGATCGATTTACAGTTTCTAATTTGCTAAGGCATAAGGTAGACTCATCAAAGTCAGTTACAAGTTTCTCTCTAATTAGTTCAAGTTCATTAACCTTCTTAAACACAACTTTATTCACCTTCTTAATCTTAAGATTCTCTTCAAATAATTTTTGATAAGCCTCATGAATCTCATCCTCATCTTCAGAATCTTCCTCAGATTTTTCACCACTATCTACTTCCTCAATCTTCCCACTGTCCTTATCAGATTCACTTTTAATCCTAACAGTGGAAGCCATAAACTTCCAACTCTTCTCATGTGTAAACATCACGCTTTGATTATCCGAGCTAGACTCATCATCAATGAGAGTTGCATTCATAGCTTTACATTAATTTCTCTTACCATTAGGGCACTCACTTCTATAGTGGCCAAAATCTTGACACTTATGCCATCTCACAGATTTAGATCTCTTTCTAGATTCACTGGAATCACCTCTATGTCTTTCTTTAGTTTTCTTCTTATTTCTAAACATTTTTTAAACAAAGTAGGCTATTTCCTCATCATAAAGTTGTTACGAATTAGATTAATTATACTCTTCTTCCCTAACAATGTTCAAGGCTATATATTTATTTTTCTTAGGTTGAGATATGGTGAGTTCATAAGTTTGAAGAGATCCAACTAATTCTTCAATCTTAACAACATCTAGATCCTTGTTCTCGTCGATAGCCGTAATTTTAGGCCTAAATCTTTCAGGAAATGATCTCAGGATTTTTCTGACAATTTTAGACTCAAAAATTTTCTCACCTACGTTAAAACTAGAATTAACTATGCCATTCAATCTCCCATAGAAGTTGGTGGCAAATGGGTCGAGCGGCTAGTCGACTCGATCGCTCGACTCATGAAAAGTCAGCTCATAGGCAACTCGGGCTCATCATGAGTTGGAGCTGAACAGGCTGGCTCGCCCAAGCTCGTCCATCCAAGGCGGAGGGTTTATCCTTTTTTTAAAGGTTTATCTTTAATATAAAAAAATGACGAGCTCGCGAACCGAAGCTCGGCTCGACCCACGAGCCACGAGCTACGAGTTTGGCCCACGAGTAACGAGCCGAATAGAAGTTCGGCTCGTTAGGCTCTGTCCATTACCATTTCTATATCATCCTTTATCCTAATTTTTTCAAACTTACTGGTCAATATCTGTAACTTAGAATTCTTAACAACCCGAGTTCCTTCATGTGTGGTCTATAAAATATCCCAAACTACTTTAGCAACCTCCCACATAGACACATGCCTAAATTCCTCAGGTGATACGATCATAAATAAAGTATGAAGCCCTTTACTATTCCAATTACATTAATCTAAATCTTTCTTAGACCAAGTTGAAATATCAGTAGGGGTAATTACATTTGCAACTATAGTAGATAGGGCGGACCATCCACTACACTCAACCAAATACTCTCATCAATTTATTTCAAGAAGGCTCTCACTCTAACTTTCTAATAGGCATAGTTACTACTATCAAAATATGACGGGATAGACAATAAACTACTAATCTACTAAACTAGGGTTAGGAATCAAATTTGGGCTCTGATACCACTTGTTTGGGAAAAACATCAAATTCATATAATCCAACACTTCTTAGATATCATTAGGAATGTACTTTCTCAATAGTTTTCAGAGGTTGCTGAAAATTGAGGGAGATTGGACCAGAAGCACAAGAAGAGTACAAGCGTTCTTGGTATTCCACAGGAGATAGACAATTCAAAAAGATCGGGAATATGTGTGAGTGAAGTACGTTCCAGTGGGTCTCGGAGATTGTAGGAATTAGATCAGCGAGTCCAGTGGGTTTTCTAGGCTGGATCTTTCTGTAAATTCTTATTGTCTATAGTGGAAACTACTGATTTGGTCTCGAAGTTTTTACCTAGTTAAGAGTTTTCTCCGTCATCAAATCTTGTGTTATTTACTACTTTAATTATTTATTGCGGCAATTCAACATAAGGTAATTTGACTTAATTGACTAAACATCTAGAACGATTAAAAATGACTTTTTGCTTTTAATTGATAAATTTAATTTTGCGTTATTCACCTATTAAGTGATTTTATGGTTGAACTAGTAACTTTCAAGTGGTATAAGAGCTCTTTAATTTATAAATGTCCTAAAAATACTGGGTTTCACTTCATATTTTAAATAATATATTCATTCACTAGTGATTCTTTGCATATTCTTTCTCATTGATTTAAGATTTTGAGACTTCCTTACATGAGTTTAATGATACTTTTCACACATGAATGACTTATATAATTTACTCCATCTAGGTTTAAAATAAATTATGTGGGAAAATTTTACTTGTTTATGAACTATTTATATATGATTAAGAAAATAACTATTTATGATGATAAAGTTGAAAATTTATGAAAAATTAAAAAAAGGGTTCGTCTCGAAATTGGAAATTTATTATTCTCACATCACGTTTTTGCATAATTTTTGTATCATTGTACATGTGCATATTTTTTTTGTTACTCATTCCTCTTTGTTTTTTACATGATAATTACTTGTCTTTCCTTTGGTATTCTTTACAAAAAGGGTGAGAGATGCATTGAGATGTATTTAAATTTTAGTTTATTTTGGCATTTAAATTTTTAGTTTATTTTACATTTAAATTTTAGTTTATTTTGTAGTAAGAGGAATTTATTTATTTATTTATTTATTTTTGAATGGAAGATATATTTTTTGAACGCTAGCTTTTGAGTTTTTATGCTTTAAGATATTAATGTTTTAGTTGGTGTTTTGATTAACATTAGTATTGATTCTCAACCTAGCTAGCATATGATAATTTGTTTCAATTATTATATATTCTGTATCATGTGCTTTTATACTTGGTATTTGAGTTATCAAGAAACAGGTTTCAAGAAATGCAAGAGACAGACATTCAGTTTAAGTATGGGTAGATTAGTTTTGTTTTTACATCCTTGGCTTGTATTGTATAGTTTTGTTATAGAATGTCAAATGGGGAGATGGTTAGATTTTTAGTTGTATTGACAATTCTTTAGACAAAGTGATTATTGTAAAAGAATGAGATTATTACAAGAGAGTTGTAAAAGTCAATGAGTCTTTTAGAGGGTTGTATAAATGAATTAGGAATCTTTGGGTTCGAGTATGGAACAAGAAGAAAGAGTTGTCGGATTTACGCTAGCTGTCGCCTAACTGATGCTCAAACGTCCAAAGCAGAATCATTGTCGCTCGCTTGTCACTCGAGCAATGCAACTCTCGCTCGCCTGGTGCTAGCTTGAAGTTCGGCGACGGTGTTGTCCAATAAATCATAGTTTATGTGTTTCAAAAGTTTTATTTATTCTATACTACCTAAGCACCTCCTATTATAAATACTCAATGTCCAGTACATTTTTTGGTTGTTGCTAATCATTGCTTTACATCCTTACATCATTCTTTCAAAATCCAAGAACACATCCAAACCTTTAGTTTTACTTTTTGATTCTTTAGATCAATCAACCACAAGTTTGGGAAAAACATCAAATTTATATAATCCAAAACACCAACTTCCTAAATATCATCAGAAATTTACTTTCTCATTAGCTTTTAGAGGTTGCTGAAGATTGAGGGAGGTTGAACCCGAAGCACATGAAGAATATAAGAATTAGGCGTTCTTGGTGTTCCACAAAAGATAGACAATTTCAAAAGATCGGGAATATGTGTGAGTGAAGCACGTTCCAACGGGTCTCGGAGATTGCAGGAATTAGATCAGCGAGTTTAGTTGATTTTCTAAGCTGGATCTTATTATAAGTTCTTAATGTCTATAGTGAAAACTACTGGTTTGGTCCCGGAGTTTTTACCCAGTAAAGAGTTTTATCCGTCATCAAATCTTGTGTCATTTACTGCTTAAATTATTTATTACGGTAATTCAACATATGATAATTTGACTTGATGACCCAACAACTAGAACAATTAAAAATGACTTGTTGCTTTTAATTGATAAATTTAATTCCGCGTTATTCACCTATTAAGCGATGTTATGGTTGAACTAGTAACTTTCAAGTGGTATCAGAGCTTTTTAAAGAGCTCTAATTTATAAAGGTCCTAATAATACCGAGTTTCACTTCATATTTTAAATAATATATTCATTCACCAGTGATTCTTTGCATATTCTTTCTCATTGATTTAAGATTTTGAGACTTGCTTACATGAGTTTATTGACATTTTTCACACATGAATGACTTATATAATTTACTCCATCAAGGTTTTAAATAAATTATGTAGGAAAACTTTATTTGTTTATGAACTGTTTATGTATGAGTAAGCAAATAACTGTTTCTGATGATAAAGTAGAAATTTTATGAAAAATTAAAAAAACAGTTGGTCTCGAAATTGGAATTTTTTTTATTCTCCCATCACATGTTTAATTTTTGCATCATTGTACATGTGCAAATTTTTTTTTTACTCATTCCTCTTTGTTTTTTACGTGATTATTACTTGTCTTTCATTTGTTATTCTTTACGAAAAGGGTGAGAGATGCGGTTAAATTTTAGTTTATTTTGGCATTTAAAGTTTTAGTTTAGTTTACATTTAAATTTTAGTTTATTTTGTAGTATGAAGATTTATTTATTTATTTTGAATGGGAGATATTTTTTTTGAATGCTAGCTTTTTTAAGTTTTGATGTTTTGTGATATTAATGCTTTAGTTGGTGTTTTGATTAACATTATTATTGATTCTCAATCTAGCTAGCAAATGATAGTTTGTTTCAATTATTATATATTCCGTATCACATGCTTTTATACTTGGTATTTGAGTTATTGATTTTAGGAAACGTGTTTCAAGAAATGTAAGAGACGGACATTCAGTTTAAGTATGGGTAGATTAGTTTTGTTTTTACATCCTTGACTTGTATTGTCTAATTTTGTCACAGTATGACAAATGGGGAGATGGTTAGGTTTTTAGTTGTATTGGTAATTTTTTAGACAAAATAATTATTGTAAAAGAATGAGATTATTACAAGAGAGTTTTAAAATTCAATGATCTTTTGGAGGATTGTATAGATGAATTAAGAATCTTTGGGTCCGAGTATGGAACAAGAAGAAAGAGTTGTCGGATTTACGCTAGTTGTTGCCTAAACGATGCTCGAACGTCCAAAGCAGAATCATTGTCGCCCGCTTGTCGCTCGAGCGATGCACCTCTTGCTCGCTAATGCTAGCTTGACGTTCGAGCGACCGTGTTATTCAATAAATCCTAGTTTTCATGTTTCAAAAGTTTTATTTATTCTATACTACATCAGCACCTCCTATTATAAATACCCAATGTCCAATACGTTTTTTAGTTGTTGCTGATAATTGCTTTACCTCCTTATATCATTCTTTCAAAATCCAAGAACACATCCAAATCTTTAATTTTACCTTTTGATTCTTGAGATCAATCAACCACAAGTTTGGGAAAAATATCAAATTTATATAATTCAAAACACCAACTTCCTAAATATCATCAGAAATTTACTCTCTTTAGCTTTTAGAGGTTGCTGAAGATTGAGGGAGGTTGGACTCGAAGCACATGAAGAGTATAAGAATGGCGTTCTTGGTATTCCACAAGAGATAGACAATTCCAGAAGATCGGAAATATGTGTGAGTGAACCACGTTCCAGCGGGTCTTAGATATTGCAGGAATTAGATCAACGAGTTTAGTGGATTTTCTAGTCTGGATCTTACTGTAAGTTCTTATTGTCTATAGTGAAAACTATTGGTTTTGTCCTGGAATTTTTACCTTGTAAAGAATTTTCTCCGTCATCAAATCTTGTGTCATTTACTGCTTCAATTATTTATTGCAGTAATTCTACATATGATAATTTGACTTGATTGACTAAACAACCAGAACGATTAAAAATGACTTGTTGCTTTTAATTGATAAATTTAATTCCGCATTATTTACCTATTAAGTGATTTTATAGTTGAACTAGTAACTTTCAAGTGGTATCATAGGTCTTTAATTCCTAATAATATTGGGTTTCACTTCATATTTTAAAGAATATATTCATTCACCAGTGAGTTTTTGCATGTTCTTTCTCATTGATTTAAGGTTTTTATACTTGATTGCATAACTTTAATGAAAATTTTCACACATGAATGATATATAATTTACTCAATCTAGGTTTAAAATAAATTATATGGGAAAAATTTACTTGTTTATGAACTATTCATGTATGAGTAAGCAAATAAATGCGTATGATGATGAAGTTGAAAATTTATGAAAAATAAAAAAAAAAAGTTGGTCTCGAAATTGGAAATTTTTTATTATCTCATCACACGTTTTTGCATAATTTTTGCATCATTGTACATGTCCATATTTTTTTTGTTACTCATTCCTCTATGTTTTTTACATGATTATTACTTGTCTTTTTTTTGTTATTCATTACAAAAAGGGCGAGAGATGATGAGATGCATTCAAATTTTAGTTTATTTTGGCATTTAAATTTTTGGTTTATATGCATTTAAATTTTAGTTTATTTTGTAGTAAGTGGATTATTTATTTATTTTGAATGGGAGATATTTTTTTTGAATGCTAGCTTTTTTTGAGTTATAATATTTTGTGATATTAATGTTTTAGTTGGTATTTTGATTAACATTAGTATTGATTCTCAATCTAACTAGCATATGATAGTTTGTTTCAATTATTATATATTTTGTACCATGTGCTTTTACACTTGGTATATGAGTTATTGATTTCAGGAAATGGGTTTCAAGAAATGCAAGAGACGGAAACTCTATTTATGTTTGGGTAGATTAGTTTTGTTTTTACATCCTTGACTTGTATTGTATGGATTTGTCACAGAATGCCAAATGGGGATATGGTTAGGTATTTAGTTGTATTGGCAATTTTTTAGACAAAATGATTATTGTAAAATAATGTGATTGTTACAAAAGAATTGTAAAAGTCAATAAGTTTTTTTGAGGGTTGTATAGATGAATTAAGAATCTTTGGGTTCGAGTATGGAACAAGAAGAAAGAGTTGTCGGATTTACGCTAGCTGTCGCCTAACTGATGCTCGAACGTACAAAGCAGAATCATTGTCGCCCACTTGTCGCTCGAGCAATGCACCTCTCACTCGTCTAATGCTAGCTTGACGTTCGAGTGACGGTGTTGTTCGAGAAATCCTAGTTTACGTGTTTCAAAAGTTTTATTTATGCTATACTATCCAAGCACACCCTATTATAAACACCCACTGTTTAGTATATTTTTTGGTTGTTGACGATCATTGGTAGCTTTATATCCTTATATAATTCTTTTAAGATCCAAGAACACATCCAAATCTTTAATTTTTGCCTTTTGATTCTTGAGATCAATCAACCACAAGTTTGGAAAAAACATCAAATTCATATAATTCAAAACACTCACTTCCTAAATATCATCGGGAATTACTTTCTCATTAGCTTTCAAAGGTTGCTGAAGATTGAGGGAGGTTGGACCCGGAGCACATGAAGAGTACAAGAATGAGATGTTCTTGGTGTTCCACAGATAGACAATTTCAGAAGATCGAGAATATGTGTGAGTGAAGCACGTTCTAACGGGTCTCGGAGATTGCAAGAATTAGATCAGCGAGTTTAGTGGATTTTCTAGGTTGGATCTTACTATAAGTTCTTATTGTCTATAGTGGAAACTAGCGGCTTGGTCGCAGAGTTTTAGGGTTTTCTCCATCATCAAATCTTGTGTTATTTACTACTTTAATTATTTATTGCGGTAATTTAATATAGGATAATTTGATTTAATTGACATCTAAAATGATTAAAAATGACTTATTGCTTTTAATTATTGATAAATTTTAATCCCGCATTATTCACCTATTAGATGACTTTAGGATTGAACTAATAATTTTCACTTATTAAAGATGAGCTAAATATAATAATCGTACCAAAACGAATACATTCCTACGGTTATGTGCACTTTAGAATTTGTGGCCAAATATTTTAATATTCTTTAGCTTTCTAACTTAGACTCGTTTTCAGATTTTTCTTGAACCATCAGGCTTGCAAATAATTGCAAAGAATAACTGAAATCTTCAAATTCATTAAGCCTTAACAATTTCCCGAAAGTTGTCTCAAAATCAAAAAAGTATTTTTTTCAAAGCCTTTACTGTTCAGAATTAAACATCAATTTTGTTGAAATCGAAGAAGAAGATGACATGCAGAGGAACAACAATAGGAAAAAAATACATTCATTGTTAGGGTTATGAATTTGCTTCTAAGAGAAAAAGAAAAGAGCACAGAAAAGAGCAAATGAGCGGAGTGACAACAATTCAATAGCAAATAACGGTATTCTTCCCCAAAACGATGTATTATATCAATAAAAAGGGGCCCGACTCTTGCAGTATAACATTTTGCTAATGCAGAGGATCACCATGAAGGTGC
>CAIGRP010001480.1:0-12218 GCA_903798385.1 Fraxinus cuspidata
ATTCAATTTTATTTTATATGCATTTTAAAAGAGTGGCTAACTTGAAATGCATTATATGCCATTATTTGTCTCATATTCTTTCAAAACTCTTTTTCATTATATTCATTTTTAATCAAACATTTAAATAATAAAACATTCTACACTTAAATTCAAAACTTTTTCAACTTTTTAACCACACATTCTCCAAAAAATCACTAATTAAAACATTTTTCGAAAAAAAAAGCCACCAAACTGGGGCTAAATTAGATGGCTATTTTAGAACAAGTTGTAAATTAATAAGGTTTGCATTTGAGTAAATTTGTAAAGGTAGCGAACTAATTTGAAATGAAATATCACACATAAAGTTGGGACAAAAATATAGTTTCCATTTGGGCTCTATTTTAGAAAAATGCATTTTTTCTTTCTTATTTTCAACCACACACTCTTTAATAAAGTAATAATACACATAAATTTAAATTTTTTTCTTATTTAAACCATATATTCTCTAAAAAAAATCACTATTCTAAAATATATTTTTCCCCAAAATTTATTTTAGTTGGAACCCAAACACGGAATTTTTAAGTGTTCAAATTTTTTGGTTTCAAAATTTTACTTTTTAATAACTGAATAGAAAATAAGTGAACAAGATTAAATTTATTCTATATAAAAATTATGTATGTATTTAAGTATTTGACACAAATATAAAACTGGCATATAATACTTTAAAATCTTTTATAATATAACATATATTGATCTATGGGATATTTGAATACCATTATGATAAAGACAAACTTGATATCTATTTCATTAGTCTCACGACAAACTTTTATAAGATGATTATGTGTTTCATGATACATGAGCATCCTAGTTGGTTGTGATATATTATAACAAAAGATAATGTATTTTGCTTCTATTAGGGCTCTGCATGGTCCGGTTTGATTCAATTTTAAAGAGATTCGAACCAAACTCGAATTTTCGGATATTTAGTAAATGGAACAGTCAAGTCTAAATTTAATTATGGAACATTTTGGGTTCGGTTTCATTCGATTCAGTTTGGTTCGGTTCGGTTCGGTTCTATTCGATTCCCGAAATTCACACAATAATTATTTTTTTATATTACAACAACGCTACATTAATTCGACTATGATATGTTCAATCTTAACTCTTTAAAAATAATATAGTTCAATCTCATGATATCTTTAGCACCTATCTTCGTTGAGTTCTTCATAAATTTAACTGTTAAAATCACAAGAAGATGAAGATGGCGAGTTCATAATAATAGAACGACAGAAACGACACTACAGTAGAATCAGAGATTTTGATAAAATTTATGTCAATTTGATTAAGTTAGGCTTAGCTGGAAATTAGAAATAGTAAAATTCTATTTTGAGTTTGAACTAAATTAATTAGTTAGTAAATTTATTTTAAAAAAATAAATTGAGACTAAAATGTTCGAGTATCGATGATACTGACTAAGATAATTGCAGTAACAAACAATTATGAACAAAATAACCTAAGATCAAATTAACAAATGT
Source organism: Fraxinus cuspidata (assembly GCA_903798385.1). Taxonomy (NCBI): domain Eukaryota; kingdom Viridiplantae; phylum Streptophyta; class Magnoliopsida; order Lamiales; family Oleaceae; genus Fraxinus; species Fraxinus cuspidata. The sequence continues at coordinate 1,515 of CAIGRP010001480.1, forward strand.
AGAACAAGCAAGATGGTATATTGAAAGTATTTTTCTTGAGTGTATTCTCGTATCTTAGAATCAATATTTAAAAGGACATCCTTTACAGTTTACAAAGACTACCTATTTGTAGAGTTCTGGGCAACAGGGTATTCGTTGAATCACAACCATGTGGTCTCATCTCCTTGACTATCACATCACTAAGCTTATCATACATTGAATACATTGGCAACATGTCAACCGCTTTATACATTAGACTGACACACTTGATATTCTTTATTACAAACGTTACTTCAATCATTTTTAAAGATTGCTTACTAATCTTGTAAGAAACAGCTTTGGCTTCAGGGATTTTGAATGAATTGAGGGCTTCAGCGGGGGCTTCAAATTGATGGTCTTTTGTATGAAGAATTTCGACTTCTTTTTTTATTTCTTACGTAGCGCTTTGACCTGAGAGCTTCAGCCAATTAGGCAGTGTTTTGGCACATGAGCTTCAACCTTTATTTCACTTATTTGCATTTGACCAATTAGGTCAGTGTTGACTTTCATTTCCACATGAACTGTGGCATGGATGGAGCCTCTATAGCGAGGCATAACAGTTACAATTAGTAATAGATCAATGACGTGGCCTTGATACGATAGCAAAGACGGATGGGACAAAAGTGCAAACATCTACCCGTTTGGAGGATGACACTTGGGAGTTGAAAAAATATTTGACCGACATAAGTGATTCTACTATATCTGAGTTGACTTTGACTATAACAACCATGAAATTTAGGGTATGACAAAACTCTCGAATTGAATCGGATTGAATTGAGCGATTCGATTCAGTTCTTCTTAAGTTAAATACTTAAATGTGTATCAAAATTGAGAACCAACAAGTTTTGTTCGATTCTCAATTTTAGACCAAGAATCGGTCAAGAACTGATCTCCCTAATTTTTTTATATTAAATAAATCAAATTATTTTAATTTTTTTCTAAATAAATTTGACAACTAATTAATTAAAATCAAAAGTATCATTTTTCTGTTTCATTTGCCAACTAATTGACTGAGTCCAATTTTTTCTGTTTCTAGCCTAAAACCAACTTTGTAATTCAATTTTCAAAGAATCCAAATTGAGCGACCTAAGGTTTTCTCAATCATTTCGTCGAACTACGTTATTTTGTAAGAGTTAAGATTGAACATATCATTAGTTGGATTAATGTAGTATTATAGATGTTAAAAAAACTTAATTATGGTATGAAATCGAATGGAACCAGAATTAAATTTGGACCCGATAGTTCCACTTATTAAATGCCCAAAAACTCAATTTTGAGCAATTATTTCTTACGGTAACTAGGAAGGAAGAAGATAATCTAAGCGTTGACTCTTTTCAATGAAAAATTGACGATGCAATAGAGAAATGGCATGCTCAAGAAAATTAGTTAGGCTCGGGTGACATAAACGACGAGAATAAATGTTAGAATCCATCGTTGCAGCTGAAAAAAACGTTGTTTTGAGGATGAGGATTAATTCTTGAGGATGATGATGAAGGGAGGTTGTTAAGTTGCTCAGATATTTCGTTTTTATTGTCTAAATCTTTTGTTTGGAAATCCTCGAGTAGTGGTGGCTGGTTTTGCCGAGGATTTTTGCCAAGTTTGGTTCTTGATCTATTGCTGTTTTTGGACTTGAATTTGCCCCTAGGCTGCATGTTCGCATCCCTTTATATGCTACTTTCCAAGATTGTTGGATCCTGGTCGGACATGTGAACTTGCTTCGATGCCATAAAACCATGGGAGTGTCTATATGTGCATCTACAATAACCTCTGTCAATAATAGAAAAAAAAAGTGAGTTGAATGTTACACATCGTGTTCTATATGCACGCAATTTGAATGCTACAAAATTTAGGTTACAACATATTTTAAAACATGACAATTGTTGATTCTTAAACTCCTCAAATGGGGGTATTTGTTTATTATTTTATTTATATTGGAGGTAAGGGCATAAATTGGACCAAATCATCGTGTCTTTTGATCCCATTTTATGATTGGGAACTCCTCTGAAAAAAAAGGGTAGAAAATAAATAAATAAATTGAGCTTGGTATGATCTACATGAAGCAGTCGAGTAAGGCTCAATGCATAAAATTTTGTGGCGTGGCATGGCCATAAAGAATAGCACATTGCAAGTCCACGTGGCCTATTGATTTAAAGGAAAAATACAATGCCCCCACCCCCAAGTCCTTACCACCAAATTTTTGGCAATCATTCAGCTTGTACAATATTGAAGGACAACTCACGATATTGTATTGATCTATTTTAAAATTTGCTTTTTAAATCAATGATCCAAAATTTGACAATATTTTCAACTACAATTGTCAATAACCATTGTACAGATAGATTAATTTAACTTTTGGATGTCAGGCACGGCCAAAATGGACTATTGGTGTTGATCGGACATGTCAGCATACATAGTGAATGTAGCCTAAATTTTTTATGATATTCTCATCATTATTGTGACCTAATTCATGTATTTAAGACATCGAACCCTATCATCAAAAAAGTCAAGTGATTAGGTGCTTTCATCAATATTAGACTAGAAATACCAAAGAATAACTCAATTTGTATCAGTGGAAGACCAGTGACATCTTCCACTTACAAGAGAACCAAATAGCAAAATCGCTCTTAATATGTTATTCCATTTTACTAACTTATTATTATAAAGCTAATAGGGTCTGAGAGCATTTGCGTTAAACAATTACGTCTTTTATATGTGGTCAATTCATAAGTCATCTCTTCCTTCATTCTTTCTGTATCGAAAAACATGGCAGAACGAATTCGTTTGGCAGTCGGAATTATGGGTACACGCACCCTTCTTCCCTTTCATCTCCACTATTGATTTTGGGTATTTTTTGATAGCTTCATGTTCACCAACTTTGCATGGCGTTTCTTGCAGGGAATGCAGACTCTTTGTTGCTCTATGCTGCCCCAGTGAAACATAATATTCTTTAGTATATTTTATTTTATTTTTGATAATTCCATTCATGGCCTATGTACCATAGATCGAATTTTCGTGCCATAAATTATTGCACAATTGTATTGTTTCCTCTACACATGGTACGGCTTACCAATCGTGAGTTATCAGTGGGAAAACTTTCCTGTCGTAACCATTAATGGATTAGGGATTCTTTTCGAGCTCTCCTTCATAGCCATATATTTCTACTTTACTTCGGCTAATGGAAAGGCAAGCTACTTCTCCATGCAACAAATTAAGCTCATATTTGATAAAGATTAAAATCAGATTTTGATAAAAGTTGATGGATTGTGTGATTAAAAATTGTGGTCCTATGAAATTAATATGTGGCTAAAATTAATTATTGACTTTAACTTAAATTTTAATCAAATTTTTAGTGGCACCAAACGTGGGCTAAGTCTTATTCTCAATAAATTGCGCTTGCACGTATCATTCTCTGAAGACTAGAGAGAATGAATATATCACTAATGTTTACATGTAAATTGTAATGAATGTACAGAAGATTGCCATGTTGACGATACCAACACTAATTTTGTTCTGCATCACTGCAATTTTATCAGCTTTTTCCTTTCATGATCATTGCCATCGCAAAGCATTTGTAAGAAGTGTTGGGCTCGATGCATCTGTAGCAATGTACGGATCTCCTCTAGTGGTCATGGTAAGTAATTTTTCTTGCCAAAAAGGTTTAAACATAATTTTTTTAATTGTATATATTGCTAAATATTTTTGTCATAACGTGATTGTGCTATCTATTACAGAAACAAGTGATACGGACCAAGAGCGTGGAATTTATGCCATTTTACTTGTCATTTTGCTCATTACTTGCTAGTTCACTTGGGATGGAAAAGAGAACGCGTTTTCATTGTTTTGAAAAATCGAAAACAGAAAACGGCTTGAAAATGGTAAAGAGAACAGACCCTTACTTACAGAGATTTTCCTTCTTATTTTGTGTGGAATGCAGGCCAACGATTTGGACTCCAAGAAATTGTTGTCATAACGTGATTGTGCTATCTATTACAGAAACGAGCGATACGGACCAAGGGCGTGGAATTTATGCCATTTTACTTGTCATTTTGCTCATTACTTGCTAGTTCACTTGGGATGGAAAAGAGAACGCGTTTTCACTGTTTTGAAAAATCGAAAATAGAAAACGATATGGTAAAGAGAACATGCCCTAAGTATCTTTAAACCAATTCACCACCACCGTCATTTACCTACTCAATCAGCTCGTTGACCTCCGCTTAAGTCAATCTTATACAAATTCGATGCTCAATAAAGAAAGAGTGAAATTCAGTACTAGAAACAAATTGTTGAAATCCTAGAAACACAAGATCTATAAAATAGTATTTTCCCACTGCCCGTGAGAACTCGTTTCTACGATTCAACGATTACACAACTCTATATCTGTGTGGGGTTGGGGTTGGGGGGGGGGGGTTAAAATTTAAAGCGCTTTGAAGAAAATGTTAGATTGTAATTTAAACATTGCATTCACGTAGTTAAAATTTTTTGGAACATTTAAATGATCTATACCTACGAATTGTAACTAAAATAACTTCTTGACTAAGAATAAACAAAAAAAAAAAACCTTGAAATTTTGGTGAAGGAAAAAAAAATGAAATTTAATGTATCAACTTTAAAGAAAATCCAGGCATGTAGTAGAATTTTGGCAAAGAACACTAATAATAAAGTCGAATCTTGGAAGATGGGAAAAGCAAAATTAGAAATCAGATCCTAATTTGGTTTAGAACTCCGCAAAATTACTAACAATTAGACAAGAAATATTACAGATGTCGTGATGAGAGAACTGATCATCAATCAGATCGATGAAAATTTTTGTTATTAATTCATAACTAACAAATATATTAAATTAAAGAAGCTCTCAACAATACAAAAATTCACAATTGAAACTGTTAATTGCTTACAATAATTATATAATAATTTGCTGATGGAAAGAACCAACAGTTTTCCACTTTAACAACGGTGCCGACATTAAGGAACTGCAGCTCTCCATATCATACGTGCAAGAGAAATCAACAAAAGTTCAACAGATATCACATATTTACACGGTAAAGTCTCCTATAATCAATCAAAATCACAAAAATCGTCGAAAATCGACACGGAGAATAACACATTTAGGTTTTGTGCAAGAAAAGAGAAAATTTTAGAAAATAATACAACAAAAATTAATTTATAAATATCTGAGTATCTCCAATGGTGTCGACGATAATGGTCGACGATGTGGCAGTGATGAGTACGATAGGGTTTAACGTATAATATACGGTTAATTAATTTATTATAAAAAAATAAAGGTCAAAGTGTATTAATCAATATTTTAACTAGTGGGCTATATGTAGCCTAATAACCTCAACGGAGATCGACCCAACTCACCTGTCAAGGAACATGGGCTTAGCTCCGTCCACTTGGCCAGAATTTGAAATCGACCCAAGTCTCGACTCTAATAACGAGTCACAGGCATTCCAAGTCCGAGTTTTTACTGGCCAACATGATGTGCTGCCCATCTCAACCAATCGTTTTCGCCACTTGAAACGTGGGCGGTCTCAATTACCAACTCCCCATGAACCATCTCTACTGTGTTAATCAAAATTGAAGTCTCTCATAAAGAGCGTTGACCCGTCACAACGTAAGAAAGCCCAAATCATCAAACGCCATCGGCCCTTGTTGAGACAAGACAAAACGTATGTAAAACAGTAACAATCGAACGTTAATCAAGGTGAAGGCCACATGCCATGAGCGCCAATTTCAATCCAGATATCTAATCTCTCTCTCTCCTCTCTCTCTCTCAATATCTAAAACCCAATCTCGTGGAGTAGAGAAGAGGAGGAAAATAAATACAGTCAATTTGTTTTTGAATTGTGAGTAATTTAAACTCTAAACCCAATAGGAATAAAGAAAATTTCCCTCTTTTTATAAGCCCTAATTTAATCGTCATTTTTTTTTTTCCGAATTGAAAATTGTAATGCTATGAGTACTACACTTCAAGCTTCTCTTGTTCACAAGCCCTCAATTTCGCACTTCAATTATCTAGCTTTTTGTCTAAAACCCCGGGTTTCTAGTTTTTCTTCTCCGTTAATTCTGCGTAGAAGTATAAATCATAACTTCTATTGCCTTCCTCTCAAGACTCGATTTTTACGGCATCGTTTATTGGTTTCTTGTACATTAAATCCAATTCCGGGAAATGTAAATTCAACGCCAGACTTAATAAACAGTAATTTAGATCCGGATATTGAAAAGCAGGAAGTAAATGAGTTCAATAATTGTAATATTGTGGGGGAAAGCGTGAAAATTGAGGCGGGTGAAGGAGTAGAGGTTGATATGCCAAAGGAAGGTCTGGAGCAAACTGATGATGCGAAGAAGAGATTTCCAATGCTGGTGTTTATTATGGGAGTTTTTGCGAGGTTGAGAAATGGGTTGGAGAGAATTTTGTATTCAGATTGGTTCAGTCGGTGGCCATTTTGGTGGCAGGAGAAGCTGTTGGATCGTTTGATAGCTGAGGCCGATGCGAATCCTACGGATGCTGCAAAGCAGTGCGCCCTTCTGGCAGAGCTCAATAAGCACAGGTCTTTGTAGCTCATTTCACCGTAATAATGGATTCTGTTATTGAGTTTTATGCAAAGATTCTGTCTTTGTTGTTTTCTAAAAATATGAGGACAGTGAATAGCAGCAATTTGAATTAGAGTTCTTTTGCTTTTTACTTAAATTAATATCTTGTTGGTTAAGTGCTTTCTGGTTTAGTTAAACAGCGGGATCAGTTAAAAGTGTATCATATACTGTTGATGGAATTAACACTAATCGTCGAATTATAGTGGGTGTTTCATAATATCCAAAATTTAGAAAACTCAAATTATATACCGAAAGAAGATAGACTTTGAGGATTACTAACTGGGAAAATATTTTTTTTTTATAATAAAAAAATTGGTATGCAAGGATGAGCTGAAAGTACTGTCTGCACATTGTAGTTATTTTCAGAACATAGTAATTTTGGGCAGGATCATAGTGACCGTTGGACAACTTAATACAATAGCATGGCATGTGATTTCAATCATTCTGGGAAGTAAGTGTTAGGATGGAAGATGTTGGTGGACTGTTTTAATATCTGTGCACTTGTGGCAGAAGTTAAAGTGTTATTACTTATCCATATTGAATCCTTCATACGCTTCATAAAATTTTGAGTCTGCACGTGAAATGTTGCTCATCATACCTCGCATTGAAATTTGAAATTTGGTATTTAGCTGGAGACATGTTCTGATGGTTTTGTTTTCTTTTTGTTGCTATGTCCAGTCCTGAGTCCGTCATACAGAGGTTTGACCAAAGAGCTTATGCTGTTGACAGTAGGGGAGTTGCAGAATATCTTCGAGCTCTAGTGGCCACTAATGCCATTGCTGAATATTTACCTGATGAACAATCGGGAAAACCTTCCAGTCTTCCTTCTCTGGTACTGGGCTGTACATTTTTCTTTTCGGTTGTCAAATTTGCAGTGGAATTGTATTTAATATCTATAAATTATAGTGTCATTACTATATACATGATAATTTCACAATCTGTCAATATAGTTTTTTCAGGAAGGACAATTTTATTGAAGTTCAGTAAGAAAACAAAAAAATTTCAGATTTCTTTCTTTTTTCCTGTCAATTTTCACGCCATACCTGTCACTTGTTCTTGTTGTCATCCTGATGAATTTCGTTTTACACTTTGTGCAGTCTGCCTTGCTTTATCATTTGAGGCATGTACACTTTTTAACTTTTCATATCACCTGAATCAAATATTTGATGCGAGTGAAACTGGTTTCTTTAGCTACATCTGCTTCTTTATCCACTGGAACTTTTCCCCTTCATTTGTACCTTGTTTGGTTGACAATAACAGATTCCACAACAATGAATAATATCTCAGCAATCTCATTCTAAATATTGAGTGAATTTCATGTTCTTCCATTTGCTAACAATTATATATTAATATGTAGTTGCAAGAATTAAAGCAGCGTGCTTCAGGGAACATGGATGAGCCCTTTGTGAACCCCGGTATATCTGAGAAGCAGCCGTTACATGTGGTGATGGTAAGGGCTGAAAGAGTCAGCAATTTTTTGGTTTCTTCTGGAATATCTATATACAGTAAACAGAAATTATCCTGCTGTGATTTTTGCCATTGTTGTGTGTGGTATAAACATTTGACACTATCATTATCGTAGGATTAGAAGTAAGTGACTATTTAATTGTGGTACTGTTCTTGTTGGAACTGTACTTAGTGCATCAACAGTTATCAAACCTTAGCATTCTGTGTTCTGGATTGCAGGTTGACCCCAAAATGTCAAATAGATCATCTCGGCTCGTACAAGAAGTCATCTCGACTATCTTGTTCACTGTTGCTGTCGGCTTCGTGTGGTATGACCTTTCGTACATATTGTTTCAGTACTGATTGATGCGTGCTATATATTTTATTTTCTTTGGAATTATGTTTGATGATGTTGCATAAAGATGTTGAATTTTCCTGGCACTTCGTTTTTCAGGGGATGGGGTTTATAACTTACAAGTGTGTGTGTGGACAATATAATTGTTCTCTCTCCATCGCTCATGCATGTGGAAGAATGAGTTATTATTTAGTCGTTCTGTCTGTTGGATTTTGAAATATTAATGTCTTTTTCAGGCTAATGGGCGCTGCTGCACTTCAGAAGTATATTGGTAGCTTGGGCGGGATAGGAACACCTGGAGTTGGCTCAAGCTCTTCTTATTCCCCAAAAGACTTGAACAAAGAAATAATCCCAGAGAAGGTAATTTGTTATTATTACCACGTGGCTTTAATTGTTTTAGCCATGTATATAACTCAGTTTTATTGTTGCACACCTGTTAAAATTCATGTGAAAAAGGATAATTGATTGTTTTGAGTTTAATTTTTGTTTTAAAAGATTACATAACTCTTTCTATTTGTCACAAACATGTTGTTTGGATAGTCCATAGCAAGCTAGATATTATATTTGTTGTCTGAGGTAGATCTCTCAAGTGGTTTGAACTCTATAATTACAATCAGCAAAGTAGTTATTGAACAGTTTTGTGGCAGAATGTTAAAACATTTAAAGATGTCAAAGGCTGTGATGATTCTAAGCAAGAGCTTGAGGAGGTTGTCGAGTATCTGAAAAATCCTTCAAAGTTCACTCGATTAGGGGGGAAGTTACCCAAGGTTTGTTAATGTGCAGCAATTTTGTCTTGTATGTTTTTTATGGTCATTGGATAAATGCTTTCCTCCAAATTGTATGCTGTAATATGTATTAAATTTTCAGGGAATCCTTCTGACTGGATCACCTGGAACAGGAAAAACTCTGCTTGCCAAGGTAAGCTAAGGATATCTATTTTCAAGTTTTATGGCTTGCTTCTCCCTACCACTAAATTTGAAGCGCATGGCTCATCATGGCTTCTGCCTTCTGCAGGCAGTATTTTTCTGATTATAACGTTTCTGTAATTTTGAAGGCTATTGCTGGAGAAGCTGGTGTACCTTTCTTCTACAGAGCAGGCTCTGAGTTCGAAGAAATGTAAGCATGTTTAGGGAAGCTTTCGGACTAGTTTCCAGTTCAGGATAAATTGCATAGGGAATTATACTCAAGTTTTTGTAACCATAAGAAGACGGTGGTTTTATGTGTCCAAATTTATATGCTTCCCGAAAAACAATCTCTTTTCTGTAGTTCTGAATTTGTCATTAAAAGCATTGTATGTTCCAATTAATAACAACATAATTTTCAGTAATCCCCCAAAAGTTAAGATCTTGTAACTTATAAGGGTTAAACAATAGGACTTGGAGCTGAAGTTTACCATTTCTTATTTCTTGTTCTAGGTTTGTAGGGGTTGGCGCTCGTCGCGTTAGATCCTTGTTTCAAGCTGCTAAAAAGAAGGTCTGTCTGCTTCTACCTTCTACAGTCCTCATTCATGTTTACCAGGCGCTATCAAATTGTACATAGAAGAGGAGAGATGATATATTGTTGATAGTATTTGTGCTTAGCTTATATACTTCATCGTAATTCTCCACCCACAAACACGCCCCGGACAGAAATTCACCGTTGATTTATTCACGCACATTTAAAACAAGCGGTCGTCTCTCTTATGTATGTCGTCTCTCTTATGTATACCATTTTGGTTATGGTGTTTCCTTCACATGAAATACTATATTTTATCAATAATAATTCAGATACTTTTGCATTATTTTTAATCTTAAGAATGAAAATTGGGGAATAATTGGGAATCTGTGGGTTCAGCTTCAATCAATGTATAGAAATACACTAATACAACAGTTAGTTAGGAGTGGGAGAAACGGTTCAATNCTGTGGGTTCAGCTTCAATCAATGTATAGAAATACACTAATACAACAGTTAGTTAGGAGTGGGAGAAACGGTTCAATTATTGCTAAGAAGTAAGCTATGATGAAAATTACTTGTGGGAATATTAAACTTTTCAGCCATGTTACTGAAATAGTATATATCATCTACTAGTGCTTAACTTGTTTTACTTGGAACAGCCCACAAGAAGTGGATAAGTTCAACGAACACATTTTTGCTTCTATAATCTAAAATGTTAATATAGTAATCTTCAAATCTAAGTATACGAATTTTGATCAAGCTCTCTTCTATTTTCTCAAATGCTATACTACATGGAGTCTATATTTATGGGGCTGATGAAAATGGCCTTACTCAGCAGAGTGAAGGCACTATTTGAC